>JASAND010018815.1:0-48611 GCA_030248195.1 Trissonchulus latispiculum
AAGTTTTGAGCTAGTAAGCTTTACCTCCTTTCAAAATGTCCACTTTCCTCAGGACTATTTTCCTATTTCAGGTATATTATTTCACTGTTTTTTGATAGAGCAAATAAAAATTATACAGAAATTAGATTTCGTTGCTGCTTTAGTGCCCTTTGATCATGGCATTTTGTGTGTAGACAGTTTTTCTTTCGCTTAATAGTTAGTGGATGCTGTTGATTGTTCCTGCACTGGCATATTAAAACCTTGCTTAAGATGTTGGATACCGTTCCTGTGTTTTCGCCTTGATATAATGCTCATCTAGTTCTGTACAGAACGAGTTCAATCTATCAGAATGTTTATTTTATTGCTGCTTAACAACCATAACTGTTAAGAACTTAACCAACACAAAAGCTTTCAATTTAGCTTCTAACTTAAAATTGAGCTTTTCCGTTGTCATGAAAGGAGTATAGTAGTATACATTTTATGTTCATGTCAATACTCATCTAGAAAATATAAGCGACAGTGGTCATTTTGTTGATGTAGGGTGTATTAACTTTCTATTTTTTGTATTTACTCGAAGCCCATTGAAAAAATACAAAACCTGCAAAATTAGTAAATTAAAATTAGCCAAAATAAGGGCTGTACAAATTGCTAACCTAAACTACAGTAAGAAACTACAGTTTAATACAGCCCATCCAGATCCAACCATGCATAACATTTTGCCAAACAAACAAAGTGAGCAGCAAATGTGAAGTTCATAAGTTGTCCGAAAGTGTACCTCACATTGTAACCAACTGAAAAGTCTGGGAAAATTGGGAATTCTGAGAATTGGCCAAAATTGACAAAAATTTGCGGCCATATCGGTAATGTAGCTTCTATCACTCTGCATCCACCTTCCTCACCAATTAATCTTACGGCGGTATGGCTCGTATATTCCTTGTGTCTGGGGGAGGGGGCTCGCACCCCCATACCCTCGTGCCAATCTACGCATTTATTGCATCTGCAAGTTTCATGTACAGTCAAGTTTCAGCCTGTCAGCGGTGATTGTTGTTACTGTTCACCGTCCGTTCAGGATTTTGTGTTTTTGCGTACATTTCTACTTCTGTGCAGCCATCGTTTTGTAGGCAACTAAGCTGCTGAGCTCTCTTGGAAACTTTATGTCCTTCTTCCTTGGCATGAGTTTCAGCAGTCTTCTGGAGCTGGGATTTCTGTTTTGCTCTACTTGCCGCCGATAGTGGATTGATTAAAGAAATCTACTACTGATTATTGCCTTAACAAACTAGCTTGTGACTAGCTTTGGTTATGGCTGGAAAGAAAAATGAACTGTGTTGGATGGAGCACATATATGTAGACGTGCTTATGCACTACTGTGCTAATTGGACATTTACGATAAATAAATTCTGAACTAAAGATGGTGTTCTACTGTAATTTTCTGTTGTGGAGAAAAACTCTAGCTAAGATTAAAATTCAGTGACTGAATAACAGTCAATAGAATTCAAAACTCTGCCTATGTCGTTGGCTTAGCATAATGGTAGCTGTTAGAATTTGAAGTTTGATAATCAGATCTGGTTGGGCGGCTACGTTAGTATGTTGGGTCTTCCTTCCAAATGTCCTATTTTTTGTGAATTTTCATCTGAGCATTATTGTAGTACTTTGCGATTTTTGGTTAATGTTTTCCTGCATTTATTCTGAGCTTTAGTTTAGAACAGTTTTTCATTGCCCATGACGTTAAAAACGAAGAGAAGCGAGCATTGTATGTCAGTTCAGTGGGCTTGTTCACTTACCTTCTCTTGAAGAATCTGACTGCCCCGGACTTACGTAAAGCCAAAACTTTTGCTGAACTCATGACTCTATTGACGCAACATTTCGATCCTAAAAGTTTTAAGGCGGTGGAACGTTTCAAATTTAACAAATGCCCTCAGCAAGAATGGGAATCCGGAGCAGAATACGTTGGTGGGAATCCGGTGCAGTTGGTTTCGACTTGCCAGATTGGTGATTTTTTGCCTGAATCTCTGAATCCAGAATGGTTTGTGGGCATAAAACGTCTTCAAGTACAAAGAGACTGCTGTCAGAGGTTGATTTGACCTTTCAACGATCTGTAGAGCTGGCTCAACTGATGGAAGCATCAGAGGCCAACTCAAAAGTTATACGTCCAGATCAGAAAGTCAACTTCGTCTAACATGTTCATAAAGTTCGCAAGTTGGGTGATAAGGGTATCAAAGGACTTAAAAACGATAATTATGGCGAACATAGGGCACCATCTGAGAATTGCTTTAAATGTGGGAAACAAGGACATTCAGGTTTTAATTGCCTGCACAATAAGTGTTTCTTTTGCGGTCAAGAAGGTCATTTCGCCAAACAATGTCAAAGGAAAAGGGGATCTTTTACCGGAATGTCTGGCAAAGGGTTTAAGCGACGCGGAATGAAAAGTCACAACATTCAAGAAAGTAACAGTGATTTGAGTGATTCTTATAACCAAGAAGCAAAAGTCTGTACTTAAATCAATTCCGTATCAGGGAACCATCCAATTTCCGTTCCCTTACCATTGCAGGTACACCCGTGGCTCTTGAACTGGATACAGGAGTGGGTATGACTATTGTTACCGAACAATGTTGGAAATCCAAATTTTGTCATTTGTTACAATTGCATAAGTCGCCTGCCCACATAAAGACATATACTGGTGAACCTATTCAAGTTTTGGGTGAGTTCTCTGCTCCTTTGGAATATTGCGGCAAAAGTATGACAATTTAACTCTTCTGGTGGCTAGAGTTTCGGGTCCTTCCCTCCTGGGGAGAGATTGGTTGGCCAAGATTCGGTTGGGTTGGCAGGATCTTTTCAAAGAATTGCCTGTTTGTACCTAAATGTCTAAACACAGATACCCACCAAGTTTGACAAAGTTGCCCAATGAGTTTTCTTGACATTTTCGACAGTGGCTTGGGCTGCATAAAAGGCAAAAGTGTTCACATACGAATGAAGCTCGATGTGACACCCAATTTTTTGCTCCTAGACATGTCATGTTTGCTGTGCGAATAAATATGCATAAATAAATATGAATAAATAAAACAATAAACCCTCATGTTAAAGAAGGTATACTGCCACCAGCGAAATATGCCGAGTGGGCCGCCCCTATAGTCCCAGCAGTAAAGCTCAAAAAGAGTGTAAGAGTCTCTGCTGATTTTAAAGTGACAATTAACCCTCATCTAGAAGTAGATCAGCACCCTCTCTCTTCCACAGTTAGAAACACTGCTTCACAAGCTCCAGGGTGGAGAAAAGTTTACAAAGTTAAATATGAGCCGGGCTTACAATCAGGTACAGTTATATGAATGAAGGAAGCAGCAATGTTTGCGTTATCAACACCCATATGGGATTGTTTAACATCGACGACTTCCGTTTGGTGTACTTGGAGGAATAAGAAGCTAAGAACTTGCAATTTCGAGACAATGTCTGTTCATTTCACAATAAACACGATAACAAATCTACACTGTATGTAAACCGGAAAAAACTGCAAATCGTGAACACTCAAAACTGAGTTCGCCTTTCTTCAGCAGCCGGTTTCGTTTTCTGATACCCTTTCTCAGGCGAAGCCTACGCCTTCTGTGCTGCTGGAGGGTTCAGAGTACTTTCGACATTTCGATGGTTCAGGACAATACTCTGTGTAGTCATGCAACGTGCTACTAGTTACTTCAGTTGTCCTAGTCCACCAGTAGGATGACATTAAGTAGGAAGAACTTTGTTCATGGAATTCTAATGAAGATTGCACTCTCATAGAGTGTTCACGTCGAATTCCAGGGTCCCACCCAGGTTGGGTTGTGCCGCTAAGAAATTTTCCGGTCTGGACACGTTTGCACCGGACAAATCTCTCGGTTCTGGTTCGCTCCGTAGCCCGACTCCCCGACGCCGGAGTCAAGGGCAATCATCCGAACCGAGTCTTGACCCAAACATGCTGAAGTGACAATAAGCACTTGTGCGTTTATTGGCACTTCAGTCTGGATACGGACTCCTTCTAGCTTAATGCCACAGCGGCCGATCGCATCGCTCATCCGAAAGTCGTGGGTTCGAATCGAATCCCGCCGCATGCTCTAATTGTTCGGGACGCAGTTGGTGAAGTTACGATTAAATTTCCTTAAGATGGCGCCAGATAGTAGCAGCCCGAGCAAGCCGATTTGATAGAGTACGGAGGCAAGCATTTAACTTATACTTAAGTTATTAACACAAGAAAATAATATCGACGGTGTTTGTATAAGTACTGAAAGGTACATAGTTTAAGTATTCAAAGCGTTAAAGACTAAAGGAGGGATAGTTCATTTTTGGGCCATTTTTTGACTTTCTTCTATCTCGCTGATTTTTACATATTTTATTGTCGATACGGTATTTTTTTAACGAGTTTTTAAAGGTAAAGTCGTAAGTCTTAGGGTTGTTGAGTAATTTCGGCTCAAAGTTGAGGTTTCATGTGTTAAACATAGGCAGTGGGAAAAGTTGTCTTTTTTTGCATGCGCCAAAAAATCCCCCGACAAATATTGATGAATCTGGACAAATTTTACATTAAGATAACGCTAAAATGTTAAACTGCGGTATCTTGGAATTAGAATCTTAATTTAGGCATTTAAATTGTATTAATTAGTTTTTGAAGGATTAAAATTTAACACTATTTTACCATCACGTTAAATTTTAATCCTTCAAAAATTAGTTAAAAAATTTTAAAGTCCTAAATTAAAATTCTAATTCAAGATGCCGCAGTTCAACATTTTAGCGTTATTTTAATGTAAAATTTGTTCAGATTCATCAATGTTTGTCGGGGGATTCTTTTGGCGCACGCACGCAAAAAAATGACAACGTTTTCCACTACATATGTTTAACACATGAAACCTCAACTTTGAGCCGAAATTACTCAACAACCTTAAGGCTTCCGACTTTAACTTTAAAAACTCGTTAAAATATATATGCCGTTTCGACAATAAAATATGTAAAAATCAGCGAGATCGGAGAAAGTCGAAAGAATTGCCCAAAAATGGACCCCCCTTAAATATTTTAAAACAAAAATGTTGCAATCTTTTGAAAACCTGAAGAATACTAGCTCGAATCTCTTATCTACGGCGTTATTTTTTGGAATCTGCCCGCTACCATTGGCTAACAATGTAACATTAAAGATTGTTATACTTATCCTTTCTTATGCTTACCTTTTACTTTTTTAATTGGTCGGACCGTGGTGACATTATCGCAATATATACCTTCCACCTTGTAGTTTCTAGCTTCATCACAGATTTCTAAATTTAAATTATTATTTTTAAATCTGACTTGTGCGACAGGGATGGAAACTGGGTCGTGGGTCATTGGGTCATGGGTCGTTTGGGTCACTATTTTTGCATGGGTCATTGGGTCTTGGGTCACTGATTTCGGAAAACCTCGGGGTCAAGGTGGGTCTGGGTCAAGCTTCCTATGGATCACTTTGGGTCTGGGTCAGCAATCGTAGTGGTGCATTTTGGGTCTGGGTCACAGGGGTCTTGCCAAATCTTTGAAGATTCAATTGTCGTGGTGGAAATTTAGCTAGTTTTAAAGGTAAACCTACCATTTCTGAAAAATTTTCGCGTCTTCGGCGCGATCACTAACTAATTAGTTAAATTTACTAGTCATTCATTTCGCAGAAATCACTAGAATTAATGTGTGACTTATTCTGCCATTCTATATGAGTGGGTCACATAGTAAAAGCGCGTATGCTAAAGTGGAGACATTTCGGTAGATCTTAGTTTACAGCATCAGTTTAGCTGGTTTTTTGTAAGAAAAACAACCAATTGATCTAGTTTCACAAAATGAGTGGAATGTACTTATTCTTGCATTTTACCAAAAATTAAGAAAGATACACATCAACTGACTAATTAACTGATGTGGCTAATTATTGATATGGCCGAAGCCGAGAATACTACACATTAGAGATGAAAATTCAAAAACACTGCACAACGGGTCAATCTTGGTTAGAGTCAATCTGTGTAACGTTATTCTGTGGGGTCAGTTGGGTCTGGGTTACGAAACCGTTTGGCTCATTTGGGTCTGGGTCACCAAATTTTAAAATTTTATGGGTCACCTTGGGTCTGGGTCAAATGTGCGTTTGGGTCGACTGGGTCATGGGTCACAAAAAATGACCCAGTTTCCATCCCTGTTGTGCGATGTGAATATTTAAGTTTGACATGTCAATGCGGCCTAACCCAAAGATTGAAGATATACAGTAGGGAAGAAAACGTTTTAATACAATCGCTTGAACAAGACAAATTAAATGCAGCAGATCTCATTTGGAAAACTCTAAATTTTTTAGTTTTACTTTCCCATTAAAATACCGAATTCTATTTCATCCAGCAATGTCCTTCCAAAACTGAGACTTTTGGATGTATGAGACGGAAGCCAAAATGGGTTGAAGGGCCTAGAATAGACCTCTAACCTAACTTAGGTCTAGAAATAAATCCTGAGATCAGGATGGGATGTCTAAGGGCAGGATCGGCTTTCGGATTGAACGAAATTTTGTAATAAAGTTTAAGAGGTTTGCATCAAGTTTATCAAGTTAAAAAAGATTTTAGAACTGAAGTTTCAAACAGGTTGCATTTTAGGATCCGCTTTTAAGGTCAGAACCAGGACCAGTCTGATCCTGATACCGGAAGTCTAAAGATTTGAGTGTTCAGAAGACGCTTGTCAAAAATTATCAAAGTTCTAAGAACTTTGAAAGGAAGCGAAGCAGGGTGGTCAAGATGTTTATATATATATATATATATATATATATATATATATATATATATATATATATATATATATATATATATATATATATATTCTAGCTAGCTTTGATACTCTTTTCAAACAGAAGACTATTAAAATTTTATATCGCTCATAAAGATAGCTTAAGGCAGAAGGCGTCAGTGTACGCTTGAAATAGTACTCTCTAGGAACTGGACACATTTCAGGATCTGCTTCAACTTGTATCATGAGGACCACGGCTGAATCATGAGCTTAGAATTGGATGACTAAAAACTGGATTGGTCGCCTGACCCTCAGGTTAGAAGTAGTTCCTGAAATGGATCTTGTTTGCAGTCCTGAAGCAGGATTAGACTCTAAGCCTGATCATACACTGAATTCTGATTATGGTTTTATCTACATCTGATTTTATTGGAGTAGTATTGATTATTAAAATAGCCAAAATTTAATAAAATAAATTTTCAAATTACATACTGTAGCTTATTCGAGTTCTGACTGAGGGAACTTTGGAGTCTTGAACGGTTTCAGTAAAATTGGTGAACAGACGTGCTCTGTTTATTGTGAACTTCAATTCAAAGCAGTAGTAGTTATTGCTTAACTTTATTTGGTCTGAATTATATTTTCATTAATTTGCACCAATCGCTCAGCGATACTAAATTGCCAATTAGTGCCTAACCGTCCACGAAAGCTTTACCGCTCCGGTATTACACATTAGGTTTCCGGAAGTATAGCACTACCGTTTAATATGAAACAGCACATTAACATACACACAAATAAACATGCAAAATATACACAGTGATACAAAACTTAAAAATATTGCACTGGTGACGACAGTTCAAGGGCGTGGTATTGCAGAAAGGAGCAATTTTTTTCTCAGAATTCAGAAAAAATTGGAATATTTTCTTTGAAAAGTGAAAACAAAATTAGTCAACACCTGAATATTAGATAAGCTCAACCAGTCGCATACCTCGTCCTCTTTGGCATTCAAGGTCAATTTGACACCTGATAACTAACATAGGGATGTGAGCGTTAGTGCAAAAGAAAAATTAGAAAACAAAACGAAAGACAGAAAGGATTATTTTTTCAAAGTCAGTTGTGATTAATGTTTCTGGTCAACATGGATTAAAGGCTGGCAGAAGGTATCCGTGTTGTGGAAATTGAGTTTAAGTCTAACCAAGAGTGGGTGACTTATCGCCGAGTACCATCCTCAAAGAAAACACCACCGTCCAGAGCACAGTATTTGGGACAGATACCCTTCTCACCGGGATTGCCTGGGGGTCCAGGTGGTCCGGGCTGACCAGGATTTCCGGGCTGGCCGGGATTTCCGGGTGGTCCAGGTGGTCCCTTGGGTCCAGGGGGACCGGGCTGTCCGGAACCACCGGGCTGGCCAGGTGGTCCGGGAGGTCCAGGAGGACCAGGATCTCCGGGCTCACCGGGATCACCGGGCAAAGGCTCCGAGCTGGGAGCTGGAGTACCAGGATCACCGGGAGGTCCGTCCTGTCCCGGATTACCGGGTGGACCGGGAGGTCCGGGCGGACCAGGTGGTCCAGGAATTGGCTGGCCGCCTCCGGATCCGGCTGCGCCGGGTGGACCGGGATCACCTAGAAAAGAAACAAACAAAATAATATTAAACGGTAGAGAAAAAAACGATGGCAGTGATAAACCTTTAGTTTGCCAGTTCACTTGCATATTCTGCACTGCATCCTGATCGATTCCCACCGGTTCGGTTCAGCTTTTTGTAAATTTTCAGTTTTTTGTAAATTTTTCAGATTGTTCGGCAATCACAGTAAGTAACTGTAGCGCTGTCAGAATGTTGAAGTGCTTCAACGTGAAAAGGTTTATACATATTTAAACAGTTTTCTCAAACGCGAAAAATTAAGTTTCACCATACAGCGTTTTCTTCTTAAACTTTTATTTTTTATTTTCTCGAAAATGTTTCTTCCATCTTCTTTCACCTTCACCTTCACACCCGTCTAGATTGAGTTTTAAAATTTATCATTACAGCATAGTAGCTCTGTATCAAAAATACATAGCTCGAATTGCGCTAAAATGTCTCATTTAAAACGCAAATTTCTTAAATTTTGAGAACTGGCCTACTTAAGAAATAGCCATATTTTATTTTAGTGTTGAAATTGTGTCTGAAATTTAGGTCACCGGCTCAAAGAAGTGTGTCACTCTGAACGACTTAACTTGGCTTAGACTTTAAACTGTAGAAAAACCCGGCCAAAAGTTGAATAGAAACTTTGAATTGACAGCCTTGGAAATTCTTTTTCGGAAAGTGGCTAAAAAACGGGCGAACTTTTTCATCAAAAGAAGAAACACGGTATTTTCTCTTAACACATTAAAACCAAATCTCAGAAAACGAAGACTCATGCTGCAATAGCCAGATGGGGACACTAGATTGACGACTTTGCCTACAGAAACTCATATGTAAATTTGAAAATTAAAATGTAAATATTAAGTTATTGTTCTCGGTACATAGGTTAGTTAAGATAGTAAGTTTGCTGTAAATGCTTAGCTATCCTATGTAATGAAAGATTAAATAAGACCAAATGCATCATCGAGTTAGGGCTAATAGTATAGAATAGACCTACGGCAGTGTGAGGTTGCTAAGCCAAACTAACTAAAACGAAGAAAAAGAATACGTTTTTCGCTTGTTTTAACAAAGTCTTATTTTCTGTCATCTATTTTTCGTAAATCAATCTAATAGACCAAGTCAGATCAGGTCTTTCTTCTAGCTAGTATCCATCCGTTCTAATCTCAGATTTTAACTTCAGCTCCCAAGAAAGAATTGCCTATTTTCTTCAAAATTAGGCAAATTAACAATCAGTAGATACCTGCAGGTCCAGGTGGTCCGGGCGGTCCAGGTGGTCCCTGTGGGCAAGCTGGGCACGGAGCAGGTGTGGGTGTATCACACTGACCAGGTGGTGGTCGTCCGGGCATGCCAGGCATACCCGGAGCACCTGGCTTGCCGGGTCGGCCCGGCCGACCAGCGGGTCCGGGTGGACCCGGGGGTCCAGGTAAACAGCAACCTGAAATAGCAAAAAGTTGAAGAGTTAAGTACAAACTTGGCACAGTTGATTTTGGATTCTGGGCTACGTTGCAAAAGAATCTCCGGATGCTCTGAGGTGATGAGCTCTAGAATCAGCAGAGGAGATTGGGTAGGAGAATTAGATTTGAAAGGGTGCAAAGAGTGTGCTGCAAACGTTTTCGCCCTAAATTGGCAACAGCACTATGCAGAGCCTTTTGAGAGGCGTAAAATGGTCGAAGGGGAATCTTAATTTCATGAGAATTCTTTTAGAGCTGTGACTAAAATAATAATAATTTTCGGGTTCATTTCACTAAAGAAACTATCAGAGACCTGTAGTCCTATACTGAAATGTTTGTGGCAGAGAGTATTTTTGTACAGATGTGGGTAACTGAAACATCAATAACTTTTGTGTGCAGTCTCAAATGACAATTAGAATTGCAATTTATATTCACGCTTTCCTATACAAAATATCTCCAAAATTCTAATAATTCTAATTAAAATCTAAGAAGAAAATCAGAGATATGAATGCTGCCGCTGTTTTTGCTTTAGTGGCTTAATTATTTCACTGAAGCGATGCTGAATTATATAAGAGCAAAGCAAATAAATAAATTGCTAACTACTCTCATTAAATCGGACAAATCTAAAGTGGTTGCCAAATGCTCAGCTTAAATCTTCGTATCCATTTTCCCAAATACTCATATTCAACTATAGTACTGCAAGAAACTGGAATGAATTTTCAAGTCGATAGTTAACTGCCTCGATTAATTAATTAATAGTTGACTAATGGTTAATTAGGTTTAAGCTAATTATACCTGAGCAAGAGCCTCCACCTCCGGTACCGCTGGTACCCCCGTTACCACCAGGATACTGTTGTCTCCTGGTTCGATTCTGGGGAGTCTCAATCGGAGTGGATTTGAAGTATTCCACTTCTGTTTCGATGTTGTCCGCTGAGGTCTGAAAGAAGCAGAAAAAATGCTGACAGTCAATGTACCCTGACAACGAAATAACGAAATTTAGCAAAAGTGTCAGTTGACACTGAGCTATAAAATCATTGTTTATTACCAAATTTAGGCTGGATTGGAAATTGCTCTGAAATTCTGTTTGAAATTGGTAGACAAGAAATTAAATTAACAGCGAAACTGGAGAATTACAAAAAATTTCTAAAGTTGTTGAATTGCTGATTCTAAGTGAGGGGCTTCGAAAGAATGCAGGGTTTTATTTCCAATAGGCGCTTAAACCTAATTGTAAACTGATACTTTTCCTGGTCGCTGTGCTTTAGACTAGATTTATCTGAAATTTTGGGGACACAATAGCTCCTTCCGATTGCGAGGTTCTGTAGACAGGCAGACAATAAGACAATCATGCATCCATTATCTCATTCTAGTTTAATTAAACTATTAAATTACGTAAACCATTAAAAAACAAAAATTCAAATTTTAAACAAAATTCCAAGAAAAATTTCTTCACAACCATTTCAAGTTTCGATCAAAGGAAATGTCCACCAAAGTCCACCAAAGTAAAAAAAGGACTGCAATACCCTACCTTACAGAAGGTCATTTCATTGTACATCTGTCGTTTGACATGCTGCATGTAATTGTAGACCATGGGTAGGGTAATACAGCACGAGAGGACAGCAACAACGCTAAAGGTAATGGCAGAGTAGGCCACAACCTTGTAGGCCTTGTATCGAGACTCGTAACCACCTTCCGCAGTAGTCATCCTTTGGAAGGTTTGGTAGGAAGATGCTGAAACTGTAAAACAAACTAAACTGCTGCAAACACTGTCTAAAGGAGTCCC
This sequence comes from Trissonchulus latispiculum, assembly GCA_030248195.1. Classification (NCBI taxonomy): domain Eukaryota; kingdom Metazoa; phylum Nematoda; class Enoplea; order Enoplida; family Ironidae; genus Trissonchulus; species Trissonchulus latispiculum. Next base: position 11,543 of record JASAND010018815.1, read on the forward strand.
TTTAAAACCCAATTTTTGTAAACCAAGACGCCCTAAATATTTTCTTACACTATCAGTTAACCTCCAAAAATTGGTGTTCGTGTCATCCGAGCGCCTAGGGGGCCCCCAAAAGTCGACGTAAAAACTGGGGAATTGCGTAACTGACTGCTGCAAAGACGCTTAAACTGCAAGATTGACAGTGTTAAAATATAGTAACAGGGCCTGTGCAGAAAAAGTGTAAATCATGAATACACAGAGAGATGCACTGTATCTAAATTTTCAATCTTAAAATGTGTTTTTCTGTTTCCCTTGCTCGTCATTGAAATTCAATAGATAATTTGTGCAGGATAACCCAATTTTCAGTTCAAGAAGTTGTCCCACTGTCAAAATTCTAATGCAAAATTGATCCAGTTTTCATGCAAAAGTTTAAAAAAATGAAATTTTTCAACAGCGCTGATGACACTAATTTCTTTCTTTTCTAGAAAACTGGGCAGATTTAGGCAGAAAATTTGAGAAAATGTGATGGGTTATTGTAAACCTATCAAAGGAAAAATCTACCCGAAAACAGGACTTTTTCTCTAGAAAGTCAGTTATTTAGGGAAAATTGACAGTTTTTGACTGTTTAAACAAAAGCACCAATTATGCTCCTTTTAGAAGTACTAAACCTTCAAACATCAACTAGTGACCTCACTTTATCTTATTGTCAAAGTTATTGCCCAAATCAATCGCAAATTATGGCACTTGGTTTGTGTGTTTTTCCAAAATTTTATGAATATTTCCATGAAAGCTAAATTTCAAGTTTGGCAACACTCCCTGTGTGCAGTAATCACATGCAACGTCTTCTTATTTCCTATGAATGCTGAAGTTTCTCTAATATTTTCCGTATCAAAATAAAAATTTAACCGACTCACATAATAATGATGCATTCTGATGTTTGTATGAGGTTTGCAGGGTTCAATGTTTGGAATAATTTAATGTTGGTTTTATTTAACTGTTTCCTAGTGCTTTCTATGCCAAGCTTTATAATATAACGAGCTTTTATAGTTCAAACAAGAACAAGATTTGTTGGTTATCTAGAAGACTCAGGTATTAAAGAAAGATTGATAAGCCTGATATGGAAGTTCAGCCGACGGCTGGGTGGCGCATGTAGTGGTAATCACGTCTAACTCACAACGTGTAGCGTGTCGTGAACGGAAAGGATACATATCCAAACCGAATGAGAAGAGTGGAAGCTCGGCCAACAGTTGACAGTGAACAGAATTGGAGATTGAACCACAGCCACTATGATCTGCAGTACATTCACTACACCACCGAGCCATCAGCTGAACATCAATATCATCAAGAGTGCATAATTGCACTAATAAGAAGAAGAGTAAGCCACTGGAGGGTACTTCTTCAGCACATTGCGTAACGGTGCATCGACCACAATACGCAAATGTTCCCTTGTGTGGGGGGGGGGAGGAGCAGCCAAAACAAATCCTCGTTTGGAGAGTCACCAACAGCCAATTTGATTCAACATTTCAACCAATCCTAGCCTGTCTTGACGCTCCCCCTTCCCAAGCGGGCACCTCTTTGAGCGACCTTCCCCAAACGGAGATGCCTTCTTGACAACACCCCAGCAAACGGGGACCTGTTTTGGCTACCCTCCTCCACCAAAGAGGGAGTGGTATGCTTGTCGATCCCACCCCCACTAAACGGCGGAACAGTCTCGTTGTGGTCGAAGCACCGCTACGCAATGCAATGAAGAAGAGCCCTCTAGTGGCTTAATTTTCTTCTATAAGGCAAGAGAATTCTGGACTCTTGATATCATGTTTATAAATCTTTCCATGTCCTCCACTCCAAGCGGGTATTTCAGAGATTTCACCTCAAAGTAGACGGCTTCCTGCATGGGCTAAACATATCACCAAGAGTGCATAATTCCACTATTATTAAGAAGAAGAAGAGTAAGCCACTAGAGGGCTTCTATTGCGTAACGGTGCTCCGCCCACAATACGCGAATGTTCCCCCGTTGGGGGGGGTCGACCAAATCGACATTGCATACCCCTCCGTTTGGTGGGGGGGGGGGGGGGGGTAGCAGAAAAGAAGTCTCCGTTTGGTGGGGGGGGGTAGCCAACAGCCAATCAGATTGCAGAAACCCCCCCTCCCCCCCTCCGTTTGGTGGGGGGAGGGGGTAGAGCAGAGGATTACGGTAGTTTTTGTTCTATTCGAAAATGGGCCCCCGTTTGGGGGGGGGGGTCGCGGTAAGAGGTCCCCGTGGGGGGGGGGGGTCACAAAAAGTGGTCCCCGTTTGAAGGGGGTCGCCAACAGCCAATCAGAATGAGCAAAACTTAGCCTGCTTGAGCGACCCCCCCCCAAACGGGGGCCCCTTTCAGCGGCCGCCCCCCAAACTGGGACCACTTTTGGCTACCCCCTCCCCACCAAACGGGGACCACTTTCGGCTACCCCCCCCCCCCAAACGGGGAAACATTCGCGTATTGTGGTCGGAGCACCGTTACGCAATGCCAAGAAGAGGAGCCCTCTAGTGGCTTACTCTTCTTATAGGAGAATTACATGGACTCTTGACATCACGGAAGCAAAAATATCGAAAAAGTTATGTTTGTTTTGAACCAAAACCCTCGTAACGAATTTTTGTACAGCCATGCCGTTATATGAGGTGAATATTCTCGAAATTTTCTTTCATTACATTTTCTTTTTCTTTTTCCTGAGAAAGATAAAAATTTCAATAACATAACTGGAAAGTAGGCAGCCGTCAGCTTTAATGATATAAACAATAAGTTTACAGACGAAAATAAGCACATTACATAAGCACAGGGTACTTTTTGCCAATAGTTTAGCTATGCACGAAGTAATTAATCAAATTATTAAATTCAACTAACATTTTCTTTTTCTTTATTTAAAGAAAATCCCTCACTTTAGTTAGTTTTCTTTTCCCTGAAATTACGGCTTGGCTGTAATGGCTGTATACTGTTAAAGGATTGAGCTGTGGTATCCACACTAAAAGTTTAATTTTGATATTTTGATCTTAAATCCATAGTATTTTGATACAGGTCTGAAGATTTGAAATTTTTGCTAATTATCAGAAACTTGGACTTATATGTAAATCTTCAACTGCAATTTTTGAAATCTTCTAGTTAATTAAGCTCAACTCAGCTCAGGCTGGCCAATGTCGAACTCTAGCCATGCCAATCTAAGCCTACCAATGAAAATTTCGGCCAATCCGAACACTATACTTTCGGTTTCTGTTTGCATGTATTCCTCATTCCCTGGATGGTGGAAAAAGTTACAATAGTTTCAACCCATTCATAGCTTTACAGGGAAATTAAATTCTTCTAATTCTGATTAGCTAGTGCATTAAAGGACATATGAAATTTGATTGGCTGCTTCGCCCGACTAAAAAAATTCCACAAGCTCAGCATGTGGCCAATTAAGAACTGGTTAGTAACTGTCGGTCAATCAGAATTTATGACTCCCTTCAAACCTTAAAACTTTAACCGACAAAAATAAAAAAGGTAAAGTGAAAAAATAAAGTAAAAGTGTAAAGTTCTTATAACTAACCTACAATACCTTTTAATAAAAGATGGTCAAAAGATGCTCTGACCAGCAAACTGATTTTTACCCAGCCTACTCTAATTTCGTAGTCCCATTCAAATATATAATGGGAAATATTATGCTAATTAAAAATTAATTAAGCTAATTAAAGCATAGCTTTATTTGAAGATTACAACCTAATCAAACCGATGACAGATTTTCAAAATCGTTGCAAGACATTTTACTCTGATTCGATATTGACGATTGGTAACACTAGAAATTATTAAGTCAACAGTTAATTACATAATAATTAAGTTCCATATTAATTGTACATGTGAGTTAGAGTTTACCTAACCCGGGTTAGAGTTTTAGTTAGAAGGGGTACCTATCTCCGTCTAAAGCTCACCCACCCAAAACCCAAACGAAACCCAACCCCAAACCGAAACCATAGAATCTGGTTTTTGCGGAAAATCGGTAAACCCGGCAAAATCGGTTTCCGGTCACTGTCTGTCCCACATGTCCGATTTTAGCCGCATAATTATTAATTTAATTATTAGTTAATTTTGTGCACTCTTACTACTCTTAGTATGGTACCTCAACCTACAGCGGAGAAAATCTTATGACACATACAGACACAGATACTATTGCTTACTGATGGGTAGACAAAACTTATGAAATATGTCATACGACATTACCTACACTGGTCCAAAATTTTGTGACTGTTCAAGTTTGAACCCTCAAAAGTCGTGTTTATAGAAGCTCTCTCTCTTAACTGTTAAATTTTTAACTTTTACATTGCAGATTTCAGTTGGCAGATTTTCCACTTTTACAGCGGAGGACAAATTTTTTGTTCGTCTTTGCTGCCCGCCTAGCGTCACTAGACAGTGGGAGAGTTGTGCAATACAATTTTTCTATATTAGAACTCAGTGTGGCAGAAAGCATACACATACTTCTATTGGTTAGGTGTTAAAAATGTTGAGCACCAGGAGTCATCTCTTAATAGAAAGATGCAAAAACCAAAAATCGGGTTTTTCATGCGCTCAGCTTTACCATCGATATGGATTATTCCAAAAACTGTTAGAATTGTCGACTTATGATTAGAAAAGTCTTGGGATTTTTGAAAAAATAAAAATTGTGTCACACACGCTTAACAAGCCTCTTGGCATAATAGGTAGTTTAAGAGGAATAGGTTGATAAATGTGAACCCTGCATGGTCGACCGAAACTATACTGTAGCGATTGTGTGAACACTGCAAAACTAGCTACAACTAGCGTTCTATTTTCACTAAAAAATAAAATTTAGAAAGGAATTCTGAATATCAAGAAAAAGGAAAGAAACCATCATTTTCTTGCCTTTGTAACATTTCAACAGCTGATATGCTCTTATTGCTTGAGGCAGAGCTTTGCCCAACTCTTTACCACTAACTAGGCACAAGCAAAAGTTAACAGCTGCGTTTCTTCAAGGGCGGCAATCAAATAGTTGTCTTTATTGCCTTATTTGATGCTTACATTTAAATGAAATGAATGAATGAAAATGAATGAAAAAGTAATGAAAGAGTAAACTTTTCGAGAAATAAATGAAAGAAAAGTTAACTGAAATTTAATGTTAGCTGTAGCTTGCTGAATGTATCTTGCTGAATCTATTTAGTGTAGCTTGCTGAACTAACGATACCAATACCTTAAACACCTTTACACACTAAATATTAAATAAAGGTTTCAAATCAACCGTGTGGTCAACTTCAGCGTGTAGATATCGCTCAAGTTCTGAACAAGTCGTATTCCTTGCAAAACGCCTCGGGTAATTGTGATTGTTCGGTGCAACCACCTTCATTCAAAGATAACCTAACGTCACTGCACTATTCTTAACCGGTGTAAAGACCAGACCAACTGCAGTAGTGCGTATTAACCACAACGTTTTATTATTATTATTATTATTATTATTATTATTATTATTATTTTTGTTATTATTATTATTATTAGTATTAGTATTATTCTTATTATTATGATTATTAAATTATTAAGACTATAGCATCATGCCTTGCAGACTAAGGGTGGCCTGCACCAAAAAATTAGGGAATAGCTCAAGATTAGCAGGTGGATTGCATGTTGATTCTCCGCTAATCTGCAGTTATTCCATAATTTATTTGTTGCAGTCCTCGGTTAATTTGCCGACGAATTCATAAAGCATTATGTAATCTTGCTTGTGTAAAAAGAACCTTGAAAAACCGCAAACCAAGACCAGTGAAATGCCACAGTGTGAAGCTCTTTCAAAACTAACAAAAATGATCAGACTAATCTTATATTTCTTCTGCAGAAATTGAGGCACTCAAAATGCGACCACTCTTAGCAGGCCTTTTGAGGGCACACTTGATTGATGCAAAACTCACAGCGCATTGTTACAGAAGTGCAACAGAACAAAATGCTAGACTGCAAAATTTAGGTGAATGAAGATTAATTTCGTTTTTTGGAAAAATGGTAGAAAAATTGAGGAAAATTTTCGGAGAAAAACTGTACATTTTCAGACCGCATAATGACCACCTAGTCAGAATCAGAAAATGGTGCAAAGTGGTGGAGAAATTGTTCCTGTTACGAATTGCATTTCTTAACTTTCTATTGTCCATTTCTATAGGCTAAATCATGCAAACGGTCACAGAAAATGAGAAATGAAAATGGAAATGAATGAAAAATAAAGGAAAAGCATAAATTTCCACTTTTTCACTCAATTTTATACAGTAGAAATCAGACCCAGTATACAATCTGTGTTCTAGGCAGAAATGAAACTATACTGCAGTCGCTACATTGTGTGTAACTAGATCGTGACAAATTTTAAAGAAATAAATTTTTTCTCCGAGAATGAAAAAGTGAAATTTTTGCTTCACCAATTTTTCGCTCTTTCATGTAGCGATGCAAGTATGCAAGGGAAAAAAAGTTGCGATCTTTTACAAGCGAAGATTCTTAATCTTGCCAGAAAAAGGAGAATGGTTTCCTCTCAAAAACCGGTATACAAATTTCGTAAACCGGAACAACCACCGACTTTTAACAACGAAAAACTATAAACGGTCCTAATTATGTGGAACTAATACTCCTTCTTCTAACAAAATATCGCTTGCTTAAATAACTTTTAAGGGAAAAAAGTTATAAAATCCTTGATAAAGTTAAGCCTATGCTAGGGCGTGTAACTAATTCTGTGGCATCTCTATAACAAGAAAATGAAGTAAACGCGAGCTGGCAGGCGGATCCATGAATGATATGAGGCGTTAATCATAACGAACGGTTTTGTGGTATCCTTTAGTTGACGTCAACGTGAAAAAGGACTTGTCTGATGAAGTGAAAAATTTATTATTTTATTATCTAGCTACTTTGATGAGCAATTAACTGTTGCTGAATTGTTTCAGTTGCCAAACGCCGGTACACAAATTGCCTACATCATAATCTACTCATTATAACAACATTTAATGGACATGCAACAGCTACAGGCGAATTTGTTAGTTTATTTGTAACTCCTCCCCAAAGTTGGGGAACCGATTACAGAAAGGGGCAACCCATTCTGGAGGATGGAATTCTAATTTTGAAGGACTAATTGCGATACGTATAGACAGACGAACAATCAGTCTAATACCGCTGAGGTGAAAATTGCCCAGGGTGGTTTAGTTGCATCACTAACCGAGAACTAGTCTAACCTAACTGAGTTAGTCTTAGCAATCCAGTATTTATAAAGGGCGCTGTCGTGGTTCCAATCTTGACCCGTGCAAATCTTTCCCCACCCCCACCCCGAGCATCCGCGGACACCTGTTCTGATCCAAAGACTTCCTTTCTCTGGGGAGCCGTGGCTGGACACCCAGACAGCAGGTTCTCAACCGACGCCTCCATGTTATTTGGAACTACATTCAATAAATATTATATATATATATATATATATATATATATATATATATATATATATATATATATATATATATATATATATATATATATATATATATATATATATATATAGTCAGTTTCTGGTACGGTCGGACTTGGTCAGTTACATGTCGCGATGGGTCAAAAAATTAATTTCGCTTATACTTTGCTCATTTGTAGGGCCTATGCATTTTACTTACATTGCAAAATATGAACAAATTTGGTTCAGCCATTTTCTAGATATCAGCATTTGAAGTTGAGCTTTTTCTGATAAGCAGACGACGTGGTTAGGATATTGGTTTCGGGCTCTTTATTGATCTGCTAAAGTGCATCATCCAATGAATTCCATATCATAAATAAGGCCTCCTATTTAGGTTTCTTTTTCTTACCCATTTTCTAATTTCACTTTCACCATATTTTGAAAAATGACAAAATAGTAGCAAAGGAGGCTATATTATGTACATGCATTTGCATGCTTTAACGCTAAAAAACATTTTCTAAAAATAAAACAGTCGGGATTTTTTCAGTACTCTTTTCTGCTACTATTAGCTATATGAATGCCAAATATGGCCAAGAAAAAGTGGAACCTCCGACTTCCACACGCGTTAATGTACGTATCGTTCACAACTCTAATCCCATCATGTCGTACAATTAAACCCCAGGAGCTATGAACGGAAACTAGTTATCAATTTTTTTCTGAACATGTTTGTGAAAAAAAACCGGAAAAAAAGAAAGGGCTGTCAGAGGTTGTAACTTCTTAATTTTTTCTGAACAGGTTTGTGTTGGAGCGGGAGTTTGACATGCTATATAAATAGTTAAGAAATAAATGGTACATGGTACTTTTTTTTGCTGATTTCGGACTTGATCATAAATCTTTTTTGGAGTCAGCAGTTGTGAAATTGCTATCGTCACTATAGGCTGACGCATAGTTCGTTTGCACTGGTCTAAGTGCAGACTTTGCATCAAGCTTTGTCAAATGCCGTTAAAAGTTTTCCGGTTACTTCGACCAATTTGAAAATTTAAGCTGATTCGTTATATAATCCTAAACAGGAAGGAAACCAACTAAGGCTTAAATCACTACAAAATAAAGAATGTTTCGTATTGCATGGAAGCTGACTGGGTTCGGGTTCTGAAATTCATACATATACTGATAACAAGTGACCTTTGTGACCGTACAAATAAGTTTTTGGAGACAGCTATTCAAGCAATTCAAGTTTTGATTCCAGGTTAAAAACCTACATGAAATATTTCAAAAAATAGATAAAAAGCAAGTGTCTGTGTCTGTGCGAACGGAGTGCGTCAGCCATAGTACGGTAAATTCATGCAAAAACTGCTTAGTGTATGCAGTGAAAATAATTTCATACAGTTTGTGTTAGTCCATATAAAGAAAATCACAATTATCTGTTAGCTTTATTAACGTAAAGTAAGCTATAGTTTGGAAGATAACTTAGACTGTGGCATGACTAAGCACAGGTTTTTTTAGCCATTAACACCTTCGAGCAGTGGCGCACATAGAAAATTTTTTCAGGGGGGGGCGGACCTCGAAAAAATTTGGGCCGTCTGGGGGGCAAAATTTTTAAAAACAAGTCAAAATTCATAAAAAAACAAATTCAAAAATTTATTTGTTTTTCAAAAAAGTGAAGATTTTGAAGAGGGGGTCGAGTAATCAAAAAATTTCTTTGCTTTCGCCAGATGCACAAGCCTTCGAAATTCCCGTACATCCACGCGGGGAGTCTGGGGGCGGAGCCCCCCAGAAGTTGAGAAAATTTTAAAATTATGAAAAAATCCGCAAATCCAAATCCAACGCAAATCCAAATCCAACAATCCGAAAAAATTGAGAACTAACATCCGTTCATAGCTCCGTCTGAGGTTTAATTGTACGACATGATGGGATTAGGTTTGTGAACGATACGTACATTAACGTGTGTGGAAGTCGGAGGTTCCACTTTTTCTGGGCCATATTTGGCATGCCTATAGCTAATAGGAGCAGAAAAGTGTACTGAAAAAATCCCGACTGTTTTATTTTTAGAAATGTTTTTTAGCGTTAAAGCATGCAAATGCATGTACATAATATAGCCTCCTGTGCTCCTATTTTGTCATTTTTCATAATATGGTGAAAGTGAAATTACACATTGGTTAGCGCAAAAGAAACCTCAATAGTAGGCCTTATTTATGATATGGAATTCATTGGATGATGCCCTTTAGCACATCAATAAACAGCCCGAAACCAATATCATAACCACGTCGTCTGCGTATCAGAAACAGCTCAACTTCAAATGCTGATATCTCGAAAATGGCTGAACCAAATTCGTTCATATTTTGCCATGTAAATACAATGCATAGGTCCTACGAATGAGCGAAGTATAAGCGAAATTAATTTTTGACCCGTCGCGCTGTAGTCGGCTTGTACCAGAAACTATATATATATATATATATATATATATATACGTGGTTACATTTTTGCGAAAAAAATTATTGAGCTAGTCTGATTAATAATCTTCGCTGTATATTTGTGTAATGAAGTGAGCAAGATCCGAGACACGGTCCGCTCTAAACTCTAATCTTTCAATTACACAGAAGGTCAGCACGTCTGCTCGCAATGAAACAGACTTAGACACCACATCTCTGAAAGGTGGTGTTCCAGAATCAGAGATTCTCTGCAGCCAACCTTGGTAGGGGTCTTCGTCGGTGAGTTCGTTTGAGGCTCCTCATTTCCAAGTGAACAGCAAGCGGGGTCAGCACTTGCTTCTCGTTGACAGCACTGGATTTGGATGACTTCAACAGATGTTTCTTCTGCTTCGAGATTACCAGGAAGCTTACTTACACTGCTTCCGTCCTGGATTTTTGTGATTATTGGCCAAACGGTAAACGCACCGTAGTTGAAGGCAAACGCGCCTTTATTGCTTATGCTTAGACTCAGTAACTAGCACACAGATGATTTAATGAAAATAATACAATTATAATTATTACAATTTGCGCGTTCAAAACGGTAGCTACTACAATACCAACGGTTCAGATATAATAGAATGGGACACAGTACAAAGTTACTGTACCGGAGTTGCCAGATTGCCTTTAGCCAGACTGCCAGTTGCCCTTTAGGTTATTATTAATATTATGTAGCGCTTCTACCAGGCTGGAGGATCATGAAGAAACCGAGGACAAGCCCGAACGGGAGGCGTCAGGCACCCTTGTACCCACGAAACCAGGACCTAGAAGAGAGAAGGGAAGAGGGAGGTTCAGCTTTTCACTCACCATTGAAAGTAAAGAATTGGTCCCGCCGGGGATCGAACCACGGCCCTTCTGCTCTAGAGTCAGACATGCTAAACCACTACACCACGGGACCATCAGCTGAACTCCCATTGCAGGCTTATCAATCTTTCCTATGCCTGCTTCCCTTACATCTCCCCCGGGTTTCTTTAAGACGCGTCCCGCGGCTTACTCAACTCGGAATCGAACCGAGAGCGCATCCAGCGCAGGGCATTCTGAGCCCAAGGGATCCGTGCTCCCCCGACACACGTTCCAGACCCCATTAGATCCAACCAACCAGAAGCAACTACTGGGGGACCGGAGACAGGAGTCCAATCCGGGTCCTGAGGCAGCCTCGACACATGTAGCGCTTCTACCAGGCTGGAGGATCATGAAGAAACCGAGGACAAGCCCGAACGGGAGGCGTCAGGCACCCTTGTACCCACGAAACCAGGACCTAGAAGAGAGAAGGGAAGAGGGAGGTTCAGCTTTTCACTCACCATTGAAAGTAAAGAATTGGTCCCGCCGGGGATCGAACCACGGCCCTTCTGCTCTAGAGTCAGACATGCTAAACCACTACACCACGGGACCATCAGCTGAACTCCCATTGCAGGCTTATCAATCTTTCCTATGCCTGCTTCCCTTACAATTATTCCAATTTGGAATAATATTACAAACTTTGGTTAGGTTATAGGGACAAGGTCGATACATACTCTCAACGCCTTTTACACCCGTCTGGTCTACTAACTCTTCCTACCGTCTACGTCTACTTAACTCAATTTCCCTATATGCTATGTGTTGCCCTATATGCTTGTGCTTTGTTACTCTTTATACGTCCCCTTACAATAGGACTGTCAGACTAGTATCACAATAAACTACTTTACTAAAGATTAACCTAGGGTCGGTCTTTGGGTGAGTCCCCGAAAGTCGGTCACCGCTTTCGCTCCGACACACAGTTCAGGGATGCTATGTGGGACAGAAATTTGAGGAAGTCGAAACAGTTGGGAGTTGGGAAATCCTTCCTTACTTATTCCTAATTAATGAAATTTAACACAAAGTACAAAGTTCAAGGATCGGTGCTTCTTCGGATTCTTCTGCTCTCAAGATACTATGAACTCCTGGCTGCTACCTAAGCTCAAGCCAGAGACAGCGGGGACTGGGCCCCGGAGGTGAAAAGATTGAACTGGATAAGGTTACACATTTTCCGAATCGAATTAGTGAGTGATTTTTGAATGTCAAAGTCCACTTTACAGTTTGCCCAATTGATGTCAAGCGCCGGCGGGATTCGTCTCTGATCTCGACCTTAGTTATGCTCTAAGTCCACAAGGTACCTACAGTCATTAGGCTCCACAAATGTCTGTCTGATAGGTCCAAAATCAACTCTGGGATCGCTTCCGGATCCAATAATCAACCAATTACTGATTCTGATAATTCAAAAACTTCCACTGACTGATCCAAGTCCGACTAGTTCACTGACTTCGATTCCGAACTGGAGACGATCCGCGCACCTGAATCAAATGGGTTAAAACCCATTAGTACAAGGTTACGGTGCTGGAATCGAACCCAGCAACCATTACTCGTTCATTTGCTTTCCAGGCCCAAAATGAGCATTTTGGGCCCCATTTGAACTTGTGAATTGACGAAATGACTAAAAATCGTTGGTTATTGCCTCTTTGACAATGTTAACCGCTTCTAGTAATTTCTTGTCACCAAATGGGCCTTCCTGGCCATTTTTAAGTTGTAATTTGTTGAATTTGGTTAAACTTGACGTAATTCTTCGCTTGAGTAAAATGATTCGTTGTGTTTCTATTACTTGGACTCACTTGAGCCTGATTGAATCTGCAACCGGGCGAAACAATTCTGAGAACGCATGAAGATTCACTGTTAGAGCTTTATTTGAAAATTCGCTTGCCTCTACCTTTTATTCGCACAAACCGGGCCGCCTGGGCCGTTTTAGATTAATACCAACAATTTCTAACAGAAGTTCGCATGTTCTTTAGAGCGGACAAAATAATTGAACGTTACTTGTATTTCTGGCCTGGTTTTGGCCCAATTTAGTTGTTTTGCCACGGGAAATAGACTTATTTCCCGTGGCCAACTGATAATCCCAAGTATGAACGAAACTTGGCATTTTAAGTGAGTTTCTGATGTTGGAAGATGGTCAAATACCTATTATTTACTACAATTAGCCTAATTACTGCCTACTTACTTACATAGATTACATTACTGAAACTTACGTAACGCTAACTAAGAATTAATAACTACTGGTTATTTGATCTAGAATTCTACAATTAAACAGTTTTCCTGCTCACATTAATTACTTGATTTGAAGATAAAGTTAGTAGGCTGTTTTTCGAGTGTTTTCGCATTTAATAAATTTCACTTAGTTTATGCCAAAAATGCAAAAACTCACTCACTCACTGTCTCAGCAGCCATTCTACGCAGTCCCTACTTACCGACCTACCGACCTACCGAACTACTTCTACATCTAAATCTACCTCCCACCTATCCTAGTGCCCCAACAGGGGACGTACCGAACCGCTAGTCGATCCGGCGCTGGCAACCCCAGCAGCCAGCCGAGTGGAAGTCGCACGTACAACCACCCTTTCACACGAGCACATGTCAGTACTCGTGCAAAACTAGCATATAAATTAACAAAACATTGATGAACACGGATTTGAACGAAAATTACATATTCTTGCACAGCTTGAAAAACTGAGCATTTTTTACACTTACAGTACTAAAAAATATTCAGTAATTAGTGAGAAAAACATAATTAAAGTTAATTAGTACCTGCGCAGATTGTGTTCTGCGCAGGCTTAACATTTCTGTCTTAACGTTGGTTGTGTTAATTAGTTAGTGAGAATTAATTGGGGTAAAAGTTACGCCGTTTTGTAGAGCTTGAAGAGCTGAACATTTTCCTTTTTGAAACAGATCAAACCGTTCAGCTGTTGAAGAGAAAATCATGATCAAAGTTTGTGCCTACATAGGCGTAATTTGTACATACAGTGTATTAGTTCAAATGCGCACGTGCTGGGTTGCCAAATTGCTACGGTACATAAGCTAGCAAGAACTAGTTCTAATCATAACCCGCTGTGGCTCAATGGATGAGCATCGGCCCAACCCGTCGAAGGTCCTGAGTTCAAGTCTCAGCACGGGTTTATTGTGTCGACCTCGCTTGCTGCTCTTATCAATTGGACCCCTGCCATCTCAAACGGACTCACGACAAGGACCCCTATCCAGGTTGGCTGCAAGGAACCCTCAAGTTTGGACACACCACCTTTTGAGGATCCAGTGCCTAAGTTTACTGAATCCAGTAAACGTGCCGACCTTCCGTGTACTCGAAGCGGTTGTCACCCAGAGTCAGAGTCTTGTCAGACCCAAACAGAACAGAAACTAATTGGAGCGAAATTGGAGCCCGATTTTGATCGCTTCATTACACATGTCCTTCCAGTTAGTTTCTAACGTTTCACTAAACTTTTTTGACACCTTTTCAATCTTGAGAAATACTCAAGTTTGGTTGTTCTGTTAGAAAACAACATTACGTGAGCTATCGAATGATATCCAATTTTATTATATTTCGCAGAATTCAAAAAGTGATTATTTTGAGCCATAAGAGATCAAAGCAGCGGACAGGACGAAAAGTTAGCAACTGATCAGAAATATAGCAAATGACTCGAAAGTTAGCAAGTGTCTCGAAAGTCTTAATGACTTAAAGCTTTAGCATTTTTCTTGAAACTTCGTAGTTATGACTCAAAAGTGCAAAATGTCTCAAAATAATTCTAGACTGCTTACAAACTTTCCGAAAAATATGCAAAATGTTTCAAAATATGCTAGACTGTTTACCAACTTCCCGGAAAGTTTGCAGAATGTCTCGAAATATTTCTTGGCTTTTTACAACTTTCCGAAATTTTGAAAGTGTTTCCCGACTTTTCGGAGACCTTCTGCACTCGTGGTGGCGCTTAACGTGACAGACTCACAATACATAATTAAGAAAACAGGGTTGCTGCCTAGTGATCGGGGCAAACCAATTTATCATATAGAATCGTATATGGTCTGCAGTCACAAAGCTTTAGTCTGACGTCTGGAGCATTGTTTTATGACGTATACTGCACTAAGGAATACACTGCCTCTTACATCTATCCCTCCACAGGTTTGGGCCTTTGTGGTTTCCCGCTTATAACAGTATACACATGAGCAGATTATGGTTCTAGGGGATGTGGTCATGTACAAGCAGTTTGAGTCACATATAACTCACTCATCACTTTATACGATTAGATGCATGCATTACTGCTTGAAATATATTTTCATTTGTTTCATACAATCTTTGGGCGAACGACTTCGTTATGAAACGTTCAGTGGAACGTGAATAGTAGAATTCCAGCTCTTTGATATAGTTTGATAGTTGTTTTATATGGTTTTCCTTTAAGTATAATATGGTCTCGAGTTAGGAAGCAGACGAGGGCAGCCTTTATACAGCATAGTGCCTGGTTTGAGGACCCGACCTGCAATTACTAGAAATTCGAGGCCGAATTTCAAATCCGCATTGGAGTATGTTAAATGTTAGAGTTTCAAAATGTTGAAATTTGCGCTATGAACTAGTGTCGCTGTCCGGAGATACCGCAGAGTAGTTAGAGTACTCGACTTTAAATCTGTGCACTTTTCTTAACATCTTTCAATCCTAATTTCAATCTTTCATATTCAGTTATATTATGTATCACCAAGAGTAGATAATAGGAAACTAATCATAGGAATATAATCCTATTATAAACTCTTGATACAAAAAATTTCAAACTGACCTTTTCGACAGGCAGGAGTGTTAACTCTTACGAAGATCGAGCTCTGATTCTAACTGTAGCACTCTAACCACTCGCCTTCCCATGGCAAGTATAGATTTGTGACTATGTTGCAGAGTTCATCTGAACTGCTGATTCGTCAGTAGTACAATGAACAGAGAAGGTATTTATATCTCAGTCCACTAATTTCCCAGTTTCTATCATTTTTAATCTGGCCAGTTTTAGCTCAGTTACGACACTGCGAGCCAAATCCACGAACTTACAAAAATGATAAATGTGAACTGCTTTTTCCCTTAGCCCACGAAAGTGTTGCAATGCCTTCAGTATTCCGTAATTAGGTAATTCTTTTATGAAAGCTGAATATCTTAGATTCGAGCGCCTTCTTGACAGGGCAAATTGTGCTAATTAAGCCTAATTTGTGATAATTGGAATAGTGAAGATTGTACCTATTTCCTTGATCTGTTCACGGCCAATGGAGCAACGGTTTAATCAGTCCAGTATTGATCTGGAAAGCCCCCACACAGTGTTTCTCTGGGCAGTACTGCCACTAACTGCGCTCATTTGCATTTGCGGCATCGCCGCAAATTCAGCCATTTTGGTTGTGCACTACCGTTGGCCAAAGTTGCACAGCAAAAGTTTGATTAATGTAACATTGTCATTTGTGGACCAACAAATTTGTATACTACTGTTGTTCTGGGCAGTCATTGCATTTATGGAAATAGAGTGGACTCGGAGCGCCTGCCTTAAAGGACACTCCTACGGTGTAACGCTGCTGTGTGCCAATGCGAAGTTAACACTATCATTAGGCATGGAAAGGCTTTTGGCCATTGTGGGATCGAAACTATTCCAGCATAGATTGTTTAAAATAGCCAGTCTTGCATGCGCAGTAATCAATACCGTAATCACAGCTAGCTTTGTCCTAGGTCTTGGTTTCTACGGTATTGGCGTCCGGAGTATTTGTCCTATTGCTGTGTCTTAATACTGGGCCCTATGTTTATGCTCATATCATAAGCTCCATGGTAATTCCCGTCAGTTTCAACAGTACCATAAACTTTCTCATTTATTACAAGAGATCAAAGGAGTATCGAAGGTGTTTTCGACTTCTGTTCAGGCAAGGAATTTGTGGCAAAGCTAACCCTTCCGGTCAATACTGGAGTCTTGATATCTTCAGGAAGCCTGCACCCACAGCACCGATTACACCAAAGCAATCAGTTTTTGAAATACGTCCGTAGACATGCCAGCTGATGTCAAAAGCCGACACAACGTTTGTTTGAACAATGACACTAACAACACCTTATTTGCAATATAGCAATATAATACATAGCAACTCTTAACTACATAGCAATATAATAATATAACCTCTACATCTGAGCCCTTCGCTTGGGTTTCTTTGAAGTATCTCAAGTTTGTATTAATGATTTGTTTGTTCTGCATTTAGTCAGAATTACTTTCCCGTAATATAGCCATGAATATCACAAAACATTCTCAGTCTTTCTAAAGGTCCACTATAATGCTGGACATTTTTTTAACCGGAGGGGGGCACACCAGCTAGTATATAACTGCAGTTTCTAGAGGTTACGGCAATTGAAATTTTGATAATTTTGGCGGGAGAGCATGCTTGCGAAGTCTATACAAATACTGTGTGTGTGTCATAAGATTTGTCTTCAGTTTATTACCACCTTCCCTCACGTGCAGAATGTCTGTCACATTGTATTTTCGGTGCCTCCTTTTCAAATTTTACAAGTTATAACAAACGCTGCCAATTATGCAAAGTAGGTCTCTGAAAGCGAGAACAGTTCTGCATAAGGCACCTATCAGCCTAACAGCTTGTTTTTATTCCGCTGGAGCGGAATATATTCCCCGGCTTTGTTGTATGTAATGTGTGTATGTTGTTGAAATCTCCAATGTCTCCCCTATCTTTAACACATGGGCTAGTATTTGTATTTTTTAAAGTCAACCAAAAACAATAAAAGCAGCGTTGTCAGCTTTTGGAAAAATTGCATCGGAATCTCTTCCTGAAGTTTCTTCGAATTTTATGGTATAAATCTTCTGAAATTAAGCAATACGCTCTGGCGTTATTTGTAACTCAAATCCTCCGCAACCGTTCATCGATTAGTAAATGTTCGCAGACAAAATTCAGTAATAACTCACAGTATTGCATACATGACATTGAGATAGGAGGTTAACCCTCGTAAATGATGATTAGTTATTTAGTTAGCAGCTAAACTTGGCCCAATTAATTCCGAATTTAATTTCGTGCATTCGTATTGCGAATCACCTGAGAAAATCTTTATAATAAAAGTTGAAATAGTGCAGTGGTTAAGACATTTGGCTGTCACCGCAATAACCAGAGTACGATTCCCAGTTGTATATTGTTATGTAAAAAATGAGCTGGTTATAGGACGTGGTTGGAATTTGAACGTGAAGACATTACAAAATTTTAGGGCCACCAAAAATTTTGGACCTTACAAAAAATAGTGTCTATTTCTTCTGTTATCTAAAATTTTAAGACAGTCTATGGAACCTTTCTCATATTAAGTTTTACTTGAGAATAGTTGGTGGACAAAGTAAATTGATAAATTCGAATCCGGAAATCGTATATATGATATATCAATAGCTCAATTGCGGAATATTGCCCCTTTCAGGGGCATACTTGTTTG
Organism: Trissonchulus latispiculum; assembly: GCA_030248195.1. NCBI lineage: Eukaryota > Metazoa > Nematoda > Enoplea > Enoplida > Ironidae > Trissonchulus > Trissonchulus latispiculum. Next base: position 29,654 of record JASAND010018815.1, read on the forward strand.
TTCTGCCTGAAGGCAGGCTTTCACGGAAGTTGGTTATGTTTAGCATTGCGGATGCTTCTCTCCATTATAATTTAATGATAAACTTGGAACTTATCCGAAGTGGTAATCCTTGCCCCACCCAAGAAAAATGTGAATTTATAAAATTGCCTTGAAGATTGTGCTGTCACAGCTGTATGCTAATTAATTTGTAGAATTAAGCAATTTTGCCTTTAAGCGAAGTATATAATTTTTTGGCAAGCGGCTGCTGCTATTTTACTTTGTACTACTCGGCTCAAGCTTCCTCGGAGGATTAGGAAAAACTTATTTGCTATGATTTGTGCTGCATTGTTTGTCATGTAAAGGTGATTGTATGCGTTGTGTCATAGTGCTTTGCTACTTTGTGCTGCATCGACAGTCTACTTTGTTTGTAGGTGTTGACCCGTCTGTATGTCCATTTGTTTGGTCTGTTAGTTTCTGATTCTAAGCGATTACTTTTCGAAAGGAAATTCTGTCGGTGGTCTGAGAAAATATTGGAAAATGTTGATATTTCTTCTTTTTTGTCACTAAAGTTCACTGCTTCATTGTACGTAGTTTAGTAGGTAGTTGCAGTCAATATGTATTGTCGTCTATTGTCCTGTCTGTTTTGTTTTGTCGAGTTTGAGTGACCAGCAGTTTGATTCCTTGTCGGGTATTGCGGCGTCCAAACTGTGTCGTGTCTCTGAAGCCGTTCTCCTGCAGTAGACTTAGGTTGTATGTTTTGCAATTTCTACTTAAAATTCCGTTTGAACGCTACAACTACCGATGTAGTTTATCACAATTATTCACCTTTTTCGAACTCAGTTATATGGGTAGTGTTCGGCAGTACTTGTTACTCCTGTGTACAACTCTTTGTTCTGTTAGCTAAGTGATCAGCTTAGATCTGATCTTTTATTCAGTTGATGTTCGATTCTACTCCGAAACGGTTGTTTTATTTACATTAAAGTCTATTGCTACGCCACCCCGATTGGTAGTTGGATAGCTGGATGCCAGTGACGATTATTACGACTTGGTAACTTTTAGGTATTTACTAGGTAGGTGGGATTTAGAGTAAATTCGCTGAGCTAGGCCCGGTCGAATCACCTGCAGTCGTTCCGCCCTTTAATTCTGAGTTAAGTTCCAGACAGTTAGCTTAGAATTAACAACACAAAATTGACAAAAATCATGCTGAATACAGAGAAAAAACCCCCACTTTCAAACCCGTAAGAGAAAGTAGATTTTTTCAAAATCATTTTTTCCGGGCAAGTTTGGTATCATTCGAAAGCTCTTCGCCTGGAGATTTCAAAAATGTAAATATTAATAGCTCTTAATTCCTTATCGTTAATTAGTTATGCCTAATTAGCACTTTTCCAAATCCGCAAAGTGCCTTTATAGCTCATATTCAGTGGTAGCTATTCTTGACATCATGAATCATGAGATTTCAGTAGTATAATCATGTTAGAGATTGTTGGAACTACAAAATGATATAGCATCTAGAAAAACAGAAGTGGATTTCTGGAAATGGGAAAAAATAAAAGTTGATTAAAAACAATGATTGAAACAACAATGCTTAAAAATTCCCGGTTTGTGGAATTTGGAGCCCTACCAGTTGTTTTATGTAACATAGTATACGTATATATTCGTATAACCTACTATCGTTTTTTAGGGTTTTGAAAGTGGGAGTGTGCTTGCCTTCCCCCCCGGAAAGGAGAAGTGGGGGGCTTCCGAAAAGGGGGGGGCGAGCCCAAGGTATAAATATACCTAAATTTTATAGCGAAAAATTAGCATTGTAAGATAAAAACGCAAAAAATCGCTGTTTTTAAGCTTAAAATGAACTAATATTCAAGTCCATAAATTAGCTAAAAATTGAAAATATATTTGAAAATGTGACCTCACAAACTATATAAATTTTTCGACACTTTTGGGCGACCCCAAAAAAGCGGTAGGGGCTTGCCGAAAAGTGGGGAGGGGGCGAAGGTGGGGGGACTCAAAAAGTGTAGGCGGAACCGAAAAGTGGGGGACCCTCACCCCCCACTAAAAAATGCCAGACCTATCTACCTCACTTGTTCTGTTTTGTCTTTTCACTACCACGTCTTTTCTTTGTTTGCTGTCTGCAGCCTTGTACTTTCTTCAACAAGGAGCAGTATATACGTACGTTCGAGCCAGTTTGTCCTTCTGGATTCCGTTAATCTGTGTGAGTCTATTGAGGATGTGGAGTTTCAGGGTATTTGTTACCGGGGGGCGGCCCCACCGAAATTGACCTTTCCCCCCACGGGATTTTTGGGGGCCCAACGTTTTGCTAAAAATAGGCAAACTTTCAAACGCTTTCTTTTTCGTGCTTTTAATGATTTTTTTGAAACGCTATAACTTCCGAAATTTTTGGAGTTGGAAAGAGCTTTATACATAATTGTATTCAAGCTTACAATCTGCACATTCACACGAATTTACGAAACTAGCTAAATTAGCGAAAGATTGGCAAAGTTTCTGAACCTGGAACAACCTGGAATTTGGGTAAACACCTGGAAAAACCTGGAATTTGCTGACCGATTGCAAACTTTCACCAAATTTCTTATATCTACCATTGATATTAAAAAATTGCCCGAATTGTGATTTTGTTTAGCCCGGTTTCTCAGCTTTTCACTCATGGTTTGTACATAGTTTTACACTCGGTATTGTGTGTTTTATTGGAATAAGCCTTTCCTTAACATTTTACTTTAAATCTTATTTTCATAGGAAAACTGAAGATTTACCCTAAAAGTCGAACATTACCAATAATTACGATTACCGAAAATTATACTGAAAATTTATCCAGGAGCTCCTGCTTTAAAAATTCTTCTACTTTCGTAAGGCTCCTCACCCACCCAAAAGTCCCTTTGGTTGTACGATTTTTTGCGTAAATTCTACGCATTTAAGCAGTCGAGCTTAGAAATACGCAGCCGAAAAGTTCGGTAGTTCAAGGGTGGTCTAAATTAATTTCTTGAGACAATTTTCTGTAGTTTGGACGCTGGCTTCTTCTTGGCTTCCTCACCCAGACCCCCGCTTACTTCTTCGATTCTACATTCATTCTCTTGTCTGCAGTTGCTTATATACGTATTTTCCGCCTAAGCACACGTACTATGTATATGTTTTGTTTTTGTTTCTATTTTGACTTGACATAGCAAACTAAAATGCGCAATCTTCTTAACTGTTCACGCAAAAGAATTCAAAATTTTAAGAGCAAACTTACTCCGAAATTAAAAATTGTCCTTAACTTTTGGAGGACTGCGCCACCAGACCCCTGCAGGCGCGTAGCCAGAGGGTAAATGGGGGGAGTCCCCCAAAACTGCGGACCCCCCAGGAATTTTTCCGTGCCTATTTTTTAAAAATTTTCGCGCCTTCGCGCAAAATAAGTGCATTGTACCTTCATAATTCGTGTTTCGTAGGCCAAAATGAGAACCAAATATCCTACTTTGACCAGCTTTTACATCATTTGGGTGCATCAACACGTGATAAGGCCTTAAGTAATTTTTAATTAAAAGACTTCTCTGTAAAAATTCCACGAAGGTCACAAAAAGGAAAAATTTCTCAGCATCAGAGAGGTTCCGCCCCCCCAGACCCCCCGGACAATTTTTGCATTCTCCCCTCGAAAATTATTCTGACTACGCTAGTGCCTCTGCGTATCTAGTTTTCATCTGCTAGTCATAATTTAACATTATAAATGCGTAAAACGCGTAATGCGTAAAATAAGTGCGTAAAATGAGGCTAAGACTATTTTATTTAAAAACTGCTAAAAACGCATTAACTGAACGTTAAATGCTTTTACTGCGTTTATAACGCGGAGAAGCGATTTTTGTAAATTTACGCCGTCGAAAGTAAAAATATATATATAATAGGAATGCAAATTGTAAAAAAGTAAAAATATTAAAAACAATTTTACATTCGTTAGTCATTATGTAGTTTTCAGACTTTTGAAGAGGTTTTTTACACTTTTTAACACTAGATTTGTATTTTTAACACTTTTACACTCCTTTTTTCAGATTTTAACGAATTACCAGTTTTGTAAAGATTTGACTTATTTTTAGCCTTCATATTTCCAAACATTTGATTGAAAATGCCAATAGTTGCCGCGCGATGGACACCGGAAAACCCGATAAGTTCAAATATTTATGAGAATTTTGCGAAACTGTTGAAAATTTTCGAAAGATTTCGAAATTGTATTTGAAAAATTGAAAAATCCTAATAATTGTTTGAAGCGGTCTAGTTATATATATATATATATATAAAACTATATATATATATATATATATATATATATATAAATATAAATATATATATATATATATATATATAGATATATATATATTAATAAAATATATAATATATATATAAATATATATATATTTATTGGGGGTTTATTTAAATTTACGAAAAATATCTTTTTAGAAATACACAATAAGGGGGCGGGTGATGCAACTGGTTTTAAGGTCAGGCAAAATGCTCAGATTTGCACTTTATTTTATAGGAAAAATAGGGAGTGGTAAGGAGGATATATATATACTATCACATATAAATACAGACAGCGGTCATAAAAATGGATACAAATATAAATGGGCGCCTGGGGGGAAATTGAAACTGAAAGGTCCCCATTAACCCTGGCCTTGGTATAAAGGACACTGGGCCGAGGGAGATTTTATGGATTTGGCTCGAGGTCTTAATGCTCTAGAACATCCGCCAATACACATATATAATACACCCTCCCGGGTCAGGCACCTGGGGATCAACCCATCCCTCTCGATCCTCACGGGGGCCCCAGTATCAGTGGTGGACTTTCTTCGGGGTGTGAGAGACGGCTCTAGCCCGTCTCATCGTATTGGTTCCCAACCAGATGATCCAGGAACAACAACAACAACAACAACAACAACAACAACAACAACCGATTCAACGACGCCCGCCTCTCCGTGGTGGATCGGAGGCTATTCCATTGGAAGAAGCGAAACGGATGTCATCATCGGGGCTCCCCCAGGGTCGAGCCTCCCTGCCTATGTCGGCGACAAGCATCCCAACAACCTGGCCCTCTGTCTTGGGTCGATCGGGTTTTTCCTAGCTGGGGTCGGTAATCCGGCCTACTGGCCCCAGCTCCTGCTCCTGGCCGGAGATGTCGAAAGGAACCCAGGTCCTAGATACCCATGCGCTGTATGTCAACGGCCTGTTGGATGGAAGGACTATTCTATCCTATGCTGTGGCTGTAACTTGTGGGTGCACCGTACGTGCTCTGGCCTTACCGCTGCCGAAATCAACGCCAAAATCGGAACGCCATGGTATTGCCCCGACTGCCCCTCCCCTTCCAGCCCCAGCCCTCCAGTACCGGGAAGGCAGGTCCCAAACCAGGGGGCACCTGTCAAAGTCAGCCCCCACAGACCGAGGCGCAGGCGGCGCAAACGCAACAGCAACCTCGCCACCCACCCCGTTCAGCCGATCCGCGTCATGCAGTGGAACGCAAACGGCGTTTCCCAGAAAAAAGAGGAGCTAGCCCAGTTCCTCTGTGCAAATCAAATCGACGTTGCCTTGATCCAGGAAGCCAATCTTCCACCTGGCTCTAAATTCCGGATTCCTGGGTACTCCGCCCATGCTAAAAACCGGACTGCCCCCCGCCAGGGAACTCAGCCGAGAGGTGGTGGTCTGCTTATCTTACTGAGGGACGGGGTCCAGTTTACTCTGGATGACGAAACTGGTACCTCCCCAGAGGACCTGACTACCGAATATATGGCTGTCACAGTTTTCTGGAACGGATCTAAACTGAAACTGGTCAACCTGTACATACCCCCTATACGCGGTGGGGAGCACGACAACCGTGTGCAAAAATTCGATCCTACATATCTGCCGGCTGGATCCGGCATCTTTGTAGCTGCAGACTGTAATGCCCATTCCCCCGTATGGGACAACCACTACCATGAGCCGGACGCCCTGGGCTCCCTTCTGGAGGACTGGTTATCGGACAAATCTATGGCGGTTCTGAACAACGGAGACCCTACCCTACTGCCGTTTGGTGCCGGCAGCGCCACTGCTCCAGACGTCACCTTCTGTCACGCCAGCCAATTCGACAGATCAAATTGGCGTCTGGGAAAAGATCTTGGGTCAGATCACCTGCCTATTGTATCCGAAATGATCCTTGGCAGGCAGTTTCCGGATGAAATGCTGCACAACCCAGCCAAATGGATCTTCCGGAAAGCTGACTGGACGCTGTACAAGAGGCTGATAGCTGAAGATCTTGCTTCCGTAAATCCTGCCGATCAGCAGTCAGTCAACGCTATGCAGAAGCTGTTTACTGCAGCAATCCTCCGTGCTGCTGCTAAAGCTATCCCGAAAGGGCGGCGATCAAATCCAGTTTCCTGGTGGGATGAGGAGCTGGCCCTTGCAGTGGAAGAACGTCAAATGGCCAGAACCCAGGCCCTCAATGATCCCTCGCTGAGACCAGTCTGGAGGGAAAAAGCAAACCGAGTCCGATCTCTGGTCCGGAAGAAAAAGGCTGCTGCCTGGCAGTCGTTCGCCAGCGAACTGGACTCTCACTCTGACCCTAGACGCGTCTGGCAAGTCCTGGGGGCGATAAATGGTAATCGGACCAGAGCACCACCTGGCGAAGGAATCAGGGACGGAGAAAAGCTTGTCACAGGCAATAAGGACAGAGCAAATGCATTCATGAAGATCTACCGACAGGTCAGCAAACTCAACCTGGAGAAAAAGGACCAGATTATTTAAGTCGACAGGCCAAGCTCTACGCAGATGAATTGAAAGAAAGCTGCCGCCTGGACCATACTTCTCCCGGGATATGTGCTCCTTTCAGACTGTCCGAGCTGTCGGAAGGTCTGAGGGCGCTGAAGCACCGGAAAGCTGCTGGTCCTGACCTAATTACAAACGAAATGCTGATCAATCTGCCTCCGGAGGGCCTAAACTGTTTATTGACCATCTTCAACAAGTCGTGGCCAAGCGGATCCGTTCCATCTGTCTGGCGCAAGGCAGTCATCGTACCAATTCTGAAAAAGGGCAAGCCTGCGGACCAGATATCCTCCCACCGCCCCATCAGTCTAACTAGCTGCATCGCCAAACTTCTGGAACGACTTATCAAGAACAGGCTAGAAAATTGGCTCGAAACGTCCGGCAAACTATCACCTTGGCAAGCCGGCTTCCGTCGCCATAGATCCACTGAAGACCAGGTGCTTCGAATTGCCCAAACTGTTGCAGACGATCTCCAAGCCAAGCCTGGCAAGCGGACGGTACTAAGTCTTATTGATTTCAGCCGCGCCTTCGACCGAGTCTGGATCCCTGCACTCCTATGGAAAATGAAACAACTGCAGGTTCCTGGGTGCGTCCTCCGTTGGATCAGGGAATTCCTATTGGACAGAAGAGCCTCCGTCATGATCAATGGAATCACTGGCAGATCTAGAAGGCTGACTGCTGGAGTTCCGCAGGGTGGCGTGCTCTCGCCACTGCTCTTCCTCCTATTCATAAACGACATAACGGCTGATCTACCGCAGGGAGTCAGAGTCTCCCTATTCGCTGATGATCTCGCTCTTTGGACAAGTGACAGCTCAGCTGACCTAGCGGCGGCCCGTTTACAAAATGCCGTAGACTGCCTTCAGAACTGGGCAGTCAAATGGAAGATGGATATCAATGTATCCAAATGCGAGGTCACCTTCTCAAAGGATCCTAGTGAAGCCAGATATATACCAAGACTCAGTCTTGGTGGCCAGGATTTGCCTTTCAATCCAACACCAGTATTCCTTGGAATCACCTTTGACAGAACTCTCAGCTTCACCGCCCATGTCCGCAGTCTTATGACAAGGCTGAAAAAAAGGATCAACACCCTGCGAGTTCTCAGCGGCACCACCTGGGGGTGTCAGCGAGAAACCCTCCGGACCCTATATCTGGGCTTCATTAGATCAGCTCTGGAATACTGCGGCGGAGCTTGGCTTCCATATGCGACCAAATCCAATCTGAAAAGGCTGTCCACCATTGAAAACGAAGCTGCTAGAATCATCACCGGATGCACAAAGACAACACCTACTGACTGCCTCTTGCTGGAAGGAAATCTGCAACCCACAGCTATCAGGAAAAATCAGCTTGCTGCAGTCACCTTCGAGAAATCTCTACGTACAGCCCCGGACAACCCAACTCGGGAAGTTGCTACCAGCCAAGTCAGGCAGCGCCTCAAATCCCTCACAGGATGGCGTACCTGCGCCCTGGAGACTGTCGCGGCTGCTGGCCTGGACACGGTCCCGAGAGAGCCACTCCCACCTCCGGCTCCTCCACCATGGACGCAGCAGGCGGTCTGTGCCGAATTCCACAGCAATCTTGCCAGGACTGTTCGCAAAACTGATAGTGCCCAGCGGAAACTGTCTGTGGCACTGGAGACCCTGGAAACGCTTCCATCTGCACATCTAATAAACTCGACTGACGGTTCAGCCGTAGCCGGAAACCGAAACGGTGGAGCTGGGGTGCTCCTGGATTTTGTTGCTGAAAACCGCACGGAAACGCTTGCTCTGGCCACGGGATCTTTCTGTTCCAGCTATTCTGCTGAGATGAAGGCTATTATGTCTGCTCTTGCCTGGGTAGCCAATTCGAGGACTGTCGTCGGATGAACTCGATTCGTGTCTGCACTGACTCCAGGCCGGCCGTTGACAGACTAGCAACTGGTCCCCGTAATCAGAAGGACCTGACTGGCTTGGAAATTTGGAATCTTCTCCAGTCGCCGAGTTTTTCCGGGAAAACTGTCCGGTTCCAGTGGGTGCCAAGCCACTGTAGCCTGGACAGAAATGAACAGGTCGACCAACTTGCCAAAACTGGATCCGGCCTGACCCAAGACAATGTCCCTATAGACTTTAAAACGGCGAAGGCGGTCATTGTCAAAACGACGACTGATACGTGGAAACATTCAGTTAGCCAGCGCGGGAACTTTGAACTATCACTAGGGGCGAGGCGAGAAGAAGAAATTGGCCTGAGCCGTCTGGAGCGCAGAACTTTAGCTCAGCTCCGCTCCCACGGCCACTGCCCCTATCTGGCTTCCTATAGACATCGCTTCAATCTGGACAACCGGGGCCCTCTTTGTCCTCGGTGCGAAGAAGAGGAAGAAACCCTACAACACCTATTGGAGAATTGCCCTGCTCTTACCCAAATCCGTCTGCAAACCTTGGGTATTGGGGCCAGCACTGGGATGCTTGCCGCTAACCCTGTCAGGGTGGCAAACTTTCTGAGGGAGTGCGGTTTCTACGGAGGCCGCCTGATATAATGGGAAGACCATTGGTGCCCGGAGAGAAGAAGAAGAAGACAACAACAACAACAACAACAACATACACATATATCTCACTTTATAACCTATTACTACTCTACTACCCACCTTTACCTCGCATACGTTTATATTATTTTCGTTTCATTCTTTTTTTTTTCATTTATTCCTATTTAAAATAAAAACTATGACTGAGACTAGGTTAAGCTTAGTCTTAAGTGATGGTAAATTGTGAAATTAGAATCTCTATTTTCATAAGCCTCTTTTATACAGGGCTTTGAGATTTGTATCTTGGTTTGCATAGTAGCATAGTGTTTTTTACCTTTTTATAAATATATTTTAATCAAATAGAAACTTAACCATGTCTAAACGCACTCCGAATATTGAAAGCTTAAACACAAAAAAAATTCAGTCGTAAAATCTCAGTATCTCTAAGCCTCCGTTTTTCTTTATTCTCTATTCTGTATTTGGAATTTTATATTTTTCGGGAATTGAAATTTTACATATATTCTATATTTTATTCTATCTGGCGATTTCCCTCTGTTTGGGCCCCCTCCCCCCCCCCCCACAGACTCCCCGCTTACCTTTTTGGATTCTATATTGAAATTTCCGAGGTCAAATTAAATGTTTCCTGGCGCAAATTGTAAAACTAAAAACCCTGCGGGTATATACCGCCAACAAAAATTGGTCAATTCAAAACTCGCCTTTCCAAAATCCTGGATACGCCCCTGCATGGTACAATTCAGAGCCCCATAGTAGTGCGCAGGAGCGCACTACCTAGAATAGGTTTGTATGCGCCAATGCTGGAACTTAAATTTGAGTAGCAGTAATAAAAATATGACTAAAAACTAAAAATTTTAGATTTTCCGTGAATGAAACCGGATTTTCGAAATGAATTCCAGATTTTCAAAATCTCGAGTTCCTGAGGATTCTAAAAATATATACATTGTTGGGGTTTACTCCAAAGGCTAATCTGCTATAAACGGACAAAGTTTGTACACACACTTTTGGTCGTACTATAGATTGTCTGGACAAAAATCCATGTATTGATTTTGGATCGAAGGGATTTGTTGTTGTTGTTGTTGTTTGCTGCATTATTTGGATCTTCTTTTGGATCTAAGCACTTAAGGGGGGTCGCTTTGGGTCAAAATCGGTTGCCCCGGATTTCCGTCATTGTCGCACGCAATATAGGTACATATACAAGACACAATATGTAATAGAGTTCTAAATCATACTGTGACAGAGGTATTCAGGTTTAACGTTGGAAAACTTGAAAATCTCTGTGATTTGACTTCCTAGATCATGTGGAGACAGAACGACAAATTAACTCTGTAGGTTAACTAATATTTCAGAATTTCATTATTAGAAAAGTTGTTCAGATTATCACTAGCTATCGAGTGGTACCCAATTTGTCAATATTTTGGAAAATTAAAAAATTGACTTTTTGTCCCATAAAAGATCAAAGGAGTCAATAAGACCGAAAAGGTCGACCTTGAAGCATTTGCTTTTACCTCCAGGTTGGACATTCATGGAAAGCTTTGTGTGCCAATTTTGGCAACTTTCAAATTGATAACGAGTGAGAAATTATTAAAATAATGTGAAAATCATTACAAATGACTATTTTTGATAAAATTCGCACTTGTGACCTGTTTTTTGTGCACGTTACAGACAGATAATAGAAAATGTGAGACTACTTTCATAAGAAGTTTTCACTACTACTACAAAACTACTTTAACAATTGTTTTTGTGTGCTTTTTGCCTTTATCACATAACAAGTATTATTCCGAAGAATTTAAAAATATTCAGTTTCCTGTGCAAGTATATATACAAATTTCAACGGAGGTCCCACAAACTCCACGGGGATAAAACTTTTAAGCCCTATGCTTTGCATTCACAAGGCGTGTTTAAGATGCATAATTATAATTTTGCACCAAGGCTACTACGCTGATAAAATATATAGCCCTCGCATGCATACGCACATACACTAAGATATACGTTCGGACATACGCATGCTTATGTTCATGCCCACTGTACCAAATGTCCACTTAATGCGTAGGCATCTATATAACCGTATGTATATTATATGGAAGCTGCTTCCTTGACTTGGACAGAGGCCAACAGAGTGACTACAACTTTTTCAAAGCAAAGGTTTCTAGTTTGACCATTGCACTAACTGCAGCTTCACCGAAAGTCAGCTGTCAGTAACCTAAGAGCGCTACTGGAAGCTGAAAGTAAGGCAGAATCATACGTCTGACAGGGCAGATTCTGCCACGCCGGAATGACGAGATTCCTTAGAAGTAAACCAGGTGCAGGCACATCCCCTTCGATTTACGGATGCATAAACACAATTTTTGTCTAAACTCAGTGCAAATGTACCAATTTGATGATCCTCTCATTTAAAAGCCAGTTTCATTTTAAACTTCTAGATACACCGGTTCCTCTGACTTCGGATCTTAGCTTTGTGGGCGAGCAAACAAATCACCGTTTTGCCTTAAATTCCCTGTCTTAATTATTTTTATGTTTAACACATGCACACACCGGCTTTGAGTTGCAATCACTCGTCAACCAAAATGGATGCTGAATAAGTTTTAAGCATTCATCAGAATATCTCCCAGGATATATAAATATGCGAAATGAGCGGTAAAATTTAAATTGAGAGCTGGTGTAAAGAAAGAGTTATCCATACTTAGCCAGTAGATTTAGGTTTAGTTCAAAGCATTGTGTGGCGATTATCATGAGTAGCAGTGGCACTGCCGATGAACAAAACATGACAGCCGCTAAGATGAACTTAACGCATTGGTGGACTATATTCTCAGAACCAAAAAAATTTCCACGACGAGAAGATTTGATACATTTGATACAAAGTGAGCCATGCCTATAAAAATTCGAAAATTTAATTTTTGCTTTATGCTTGCCAAACTCACCTTTTCATAACAGCAACCAAATGTGCAACTACATTGTAAATAAATAGTTATGAGTAAATGTATACTGTGGAAAACCATGTCCTTTTTAACATGTTCTTCCAGTTAGTTTCTAACGTGTCACTAAATTTTTTGACTCCTTTTCAATCTTGAGAAATACTCAAGTTTGGTTGTTCTGTTAGAAAACAACATTACGTGAGCTATCGAATGATATCCAATTTTATTATATTTCGCAGAATTCAAAAAGTGATTATTTTGAGCCATAAGAGATCAAAGCAGCGGACAGGACGAAAAGTTAGCAACTGATCAGAAATATAGCAAATGACTCGAAAGTTAGCAAGGGTCTCGAAAGTCTTAATGACTTAAAACTTCAACATTTTTCTTGAAACTTCGTAGTTATGACCCAAAAGTGGAAAATGTCTCAAAATATTTCTAGACTGTTTACAAACTTTCCGAAAAGTATGCAAAATATTTCAAAATATGCTAGACGTTTTACAAACTTTCCGGAAAGTTTGCAGAATGTCTCGAAATATTTCTTGGCTTTTTACAACTTTCCGGAATTTTGAAAGTGTTTAGAGACATATTTCAATATTTCTGAAAGGTTGAGTTTTTGGATCGAAATATTACAACTTTGTAGAAGGTTTGAAAATCTTTCTAGACAAATTTTGGGCAAAGGTTCCATCTTTCGAGACATAATTTTAGACAAATGCCAAACGTTCGAGTCTTTTATCCCGACTTTTCGGAGACCTTCTGCACTCGTGGTGGCGCTTAACGTGACAGACTCACAATACATAATTAAGAAAACAGGGTTGCTGCCTAGTGATCGGGGCAAACCAATTTATCATATAGAATCGTATATGGTCTGCAGCATAAACATAGGGTCGGGTCCTGGGGGGGGCTTGTCCCCGAAAAATTTTGAGGGGGCTTGTACCTTTCACAAAAACTTTCAGAGGGGGGGGGGGCTCGTACCTCATGAAAAAATTTTAAAATTTTTCGAAAAATTAACGCTAATTTTATTAAAATTAGCAATGTTTTGTCAAAATTTGCAACAAATCTCCAATTTTTCGAAAAATTTCAAAATTTTGCGCGATTTTCCCAAAAAATTAAACATTTTAGCTAAAAAATTCCGGCGAGGCCGGAAATTTTTTGAAATTTTACTGTAAAAACTAATTTTTTCCGGCTGTTTTTAGTTACCCCTTGGCCATTTTTTCGTTACCCCTGGTCCCCGACGGCGATAGGGCTTGTACCTTGTCCGGGTTGGGGGGGGGGGCTTGGACCCCCCCAGACCCCCCCCCGCGTTAACCTATGGTCTGCAGTCACAAAACCTTAGTCTGACGTCTGGAGCATTGTTTTATAACCTATACTGCACTAAGGAATACCCGTCCCTCTTACATCTATCCCTCCACAGGTTTGGGCCTTTGAGGTTTCCCGCTTATTACCGTATACACAGGAGCAGGTTATGGTACTTGGGGATGTGGTCGTGTCCAAGCAATTTGAGTCACATATAACTCACTTATCACTCACTTTATACGCTTGGATGCATATACTGCTTGAAATATATTTTCATTTGTTTAATACAATTTTCGGGCGAACGACTTCGTTATGAAACGTTCAGTGGAACGTGAATAGTGGAATTCCAGGTCTTTGATATGGTTTGATAGTTGTTTTATATGATTCTTCTTTAAGTATAATATGAGAGCAGCCCTATACAGCATAGTGCCTGGTTTGAGGACCCAACCTGCAATTACTGGAAATTCGAGGCCGAATTTCAAATCAGCATTGGAATATTTTAAATGTTAGAGTTTCAAAATGTTGAAATTTGCGCTATAAACTAGTGCCGCTGCCCGGAGATATACCAGAGTAGTTAGAGTACTCGGCTTTAAATCTGGACACTTTTCTTCACATCTTTCAATCCTAATTTCAACCTTTCATATTTCATATTTAGATATATTAAATATCACCAAGAGTTGATAATAGGAAACTAATCATAGGAATATAATCCTATTATAAACTCTTGATACAAAAAAATTCAAAACTGCCCTTTTCGACAGGCAGGAGTGTCTTAACCTTTGCGAAGATTGAGCTCTGATTCTAATTGTAGCACTCTAACCACTCGCCTTCCCATTGCAAGTATAGATTTGTGACTCTTTGTTGCAGTATTCATTAGTAGTACAATGAACAGAGAATCTTTTCATATCTCAATCCACTAATTTCTCAGATCCACGAACTTACAAAAATGATAAATGTGAACTGCTTTTTCCTTTAGCCCACGAAAGTGTTGCCAGGCCTTCAATATTTAGTAATTAGGTAATTCTTAGATGAAAGCTGAAAATCTTAGATTCGAGCGCCTTCTTGACAGGAGAAATTGTGCTGATTAAGCCTAATTTGTGATAATTGGAATAGTGAAGATTGTACCTATTTCCTTGATCTGTTCACGGCCAATGGAGCAACGGTTTAATCAGTCCAGTATTGATCTGGAAAGCCCCCACACAGTGTTTCTCTGGACAGTACTGCCATTGACTGCGCTCATTTGCATTTGCGGCATCGCCGCAAATTCAGCCACTTTGGTTGTGCACTACCGTTGGCCAAAGTTGCACAGCAAAAGTTTGATTAATGTAACATTGTCATTTGTGGACCAACAAATTTGTATACTACTGTTGTTCTGGGCAGTCATTGCATTTATGGAAATAGAGTGGACTCGGATCGCCTGCCTTAAAGGACACTCTTACGGTGTAACGCTGCTGTGTGCCAAGACGAAGTTAACACTATCATTAGGCATGGAAAGGCTTTTGGCCATTGTGGGATCGAAACTATTCCAGCATAGATTGTTTAAAGTAGCCAGTCTTGTATGCGCAGTAATCAATACCGTAATCACAGCTAGCTTTGTCCTAGGTCTTGGTTTCTAGGGTATAGCTGACCGAGCTGATGAGCAGATCACAGTTTGCACACCTCCAGTTGCGATGCCCTGCTACACCAGTATCACCTGGGCCATTGACTTAAACCTAACTAATCTATTGAACATTGCTAGTTACGTTGCACTATATTGCTGCAATCGAAAGCAGGAAAGATCGATTCCTTCCTGCCATCGTCGATCTATCGGTCAGACCGTATTGATTATACTGATCAACTATTCTATGACTTGGCTATTGGCGTCCGGAGTATTTGTCCTATTGCTGTGTCTTAATACTGGGCCCTATGTTTATGTTCATATCATAAGCTCCATGGTAATTCCCGTCAGTTTCAACAGTACTATAAGCTTTCTCATTTATTACAAGAGATCAAAGGAGTATCGAAAGTGTTTTCGACTACTGTTCAGGCAAGGAATTTGTGGCAAAGCTAACCCTTCCGGTCAATACTGGAGTCTTGATATCTTCAGGAAGCCTGCACCCACAGCACCGCTTACACCAAAGCAATCAGTTTTTGAAATACGTCTGTACACAGCTGATGTCAAAAGCTGACACAATGTTTGTTTGAACAATGACACTAACAACACCTTATTTGCATAACTACATAGCAATATAATGATATAACCTGTACATGTGAGCCTTTCGCTTGGGTTTCTTTGAAGTATCTCAAGTTTGTATTAATGATTTTTATTCCGGCTGGAGCCGGAATGTATAAAAAGGGTTTTGGTATCTTTTGTGTTTACTGAGTCATTTCACTATTTAGAAGCCCTATCTTTAGCACAGGGCTAGCTTAGGCAGTTTTTTGCTCTGGATGCAATATGCAAATTAGGTTTCAGAATTTAGACTAAGATTTCGCAACGGCTTCTTTTCGCAGTCTTTGACTGTCAGCAGACCAGGTGGCTGCACATTTTTGGCGCCAGTGCTGCTTGGAAGAGCAGCACAAAGGTGCACTTATAGGGATGACTTTGGGCTGAACTATTCATTGAACAGCTCAGCAGCCAGCCGAGGATGAGGATAAAAGCGAACAATGTAAAAATCAATGGAAATATATTGCAATTTGGATCCATTAATGAATGTTATAGATTAAAACGTAGAGGGCAAATTCATAACTGTCTTGACAGCGAATCAGGGACTTGATTTTTAGCTTCTGTTCTGTACCTATTTCTAAGCAACTATCGTCGTTTCCGTCGAACAATGAAAATGCACTCTTAAATGCTCATTAAATTTCAAATAATAAGAAGTCGATTCAAGGAATAATGAGACTACGGAAGCGATCTTAGCAGGAATAGGGGGATAACTGGAATCAACAGAATTTTTACAGGTCTGCGAAGGAATAATGCCCCTTTGGGGCCTGCTTGTTTGTTCTGCATTTAGTCAGAATTGCTTTCCCATAATAGAGCTATGAATTTCACAATGCATTCTCAGTCTTTCTAAAGGTCCAGTATAATGCTGGACAATTTTTTAACCGGAGGGGGTACACCAGCTAGTATATAACTGCAGTCTCTAGAGGTTACGCCAATTGAAATTTTGATAATTTGGCGGCAGAGCATGCTTGCGAGGTCTATACAAATACTGTGTTTGTCCTAAAGTTGTCTTCAGTTTATTACCACCTCCCCCCACGTGCAGAATGTCTGTTACATTGTGTTGTCGGTGACTCCTTTTCAAATTTTAGAATTAGAAACAAGTTATAACAAACGCTGCCAATTATGCAAATTAGGTCTCTGAAAGCGGGGAACAGTTCTGCATAAGCCACCTGTCACCTGCATTGCACACTGCAGGTGGAGCGAGACAACTCTCAAGCCTCCCACCGCAATACACACGAACCGAATTAAAGAAGAAAGAAAGTTGCACACCACCAGGCGCCCGAAAAAAATCGGGCACACGGTGGGACTCAAACCCACGGTCTCTTGTTTAACGCGCAGACGCTCTAACCAACTGAGCCACGGTAGTGTTGTTTCAGTAACCGATTTTAGTTTCAGTTTCAGTCGGCGGTCCAAGATGTTTTCAGTTTCAGTTTCAGTTCCAGGTCTCTTCCCAAACCAGTTTCAGTTTCAGTTCCAGTTTCAGTCGGGATCGCAAAATAGTTTCAGTTTCGGTTTTAGTTTCAATGGGAGTTTCAGTTTCAGTTCATTCGAAAAACTGCAGATTCCAGCCTTGATACATAATATAATGCATAAATTTATGATTATTTATACTTCCACTGCAGAGTATTAACGAAAAACCACATTAAACCTTCAATCTTAGTGTTTTGAGAAAAGACTGAAACCAGTTTTACTCCAAGTTTCAGGTTTCTGCCCAATCTAGTTTCAGTTTGAGTTTTAGTTTCAGTCGGCCGCCTAAAATAGTTTCAGTTTGAGTTTCAGGTCTCCTCCCAAAATAGTTTCAGGTTAAGTTTCAGTTTCAGAGCCTGAAACTGAAATTGTACAACCTGAAACCTAGTTTAAGTTTCAGTTTCAGTGCCTGAAACTGAAATTGTACAACCTGAAACCTAGTTTAAGTTTCAGTTTCAGTGCCTGAAACATCACTAAGCCACGGGTGCTTCAGTGGAATGAGCTTAAACCGGAATTCGAATCCAATGTGTGAAACTTCCAACGCACCAGTGCATTGCACACTGCAGGTGGAGCGAGACAACTCCCAAGCCTCCCACCACAATGTACACGAACCCAATTAAAGAAGAAAGAAAGTTGCACACCAACCGCCCGAAAAAATCGGGCACCCGGTGGGACTCGAACCCGCGGTCTCCTACTTAACGCGCAGACGCTCTAACCAACTGAGCCACGGGTGCTTCAGTGGAATGAGCTTAAACCGGAATTCGAATCCAATGTGTGAAACTTCCAATGCACAAGCGCATTGCACACGGCAGGTGGAGCGAGACAACTCTCAAGCCTCCCACCGCAATGTACACGAACCTAATTAAAGAAGAAAGAAAGTTGCACACCAACCGCCCGAAAAAATCAGGCACCCGGTGGGACTCGAACCCACGGTCTCCTGCTTAACGCGCAGACGCGGACCAATGCATCTATCAAAAGATTTTGAGTACACAAACCTAGCAAGATTCCGCAGATTAGACATAACAAAAATTTTTTGGCGACATTTCATGGAAAATTTTGGAGCTTAAACCCAGACAACCGCTTTCCAGCCAAGTGAGAGAATTTCCGTGGAATATTTTATCGCTTAAAACTGACTGACTAGATTCCGGTAAATCGATTTAAAGGCAAGTATGTTTTATATGTATTAAATATGTGAAACTTCATAGTTAAGGGCACGGCTGGCCAGTTTCCAACATCATCAGAGATTTTCCATGGAATTACAAAATAGCAAAACTTAGACAGCAAGATTCTGACCGATACAGTGCCATTCCGTGGAAAATTTATAAGCCTAAACCCAGCCCACCAGTGTCTGCGGAATCTTGCTAGGTTTGTGTACTCAAAATCTTGTGATGGATGCCCAACTGAGCCACGGGTGCTTCAGTGGAATGAGCTTAAACCGGAATTCGAATCCAATGTGTGGAACTTCCAACGCATAAGGATCACGACTCAAAATGTTTTGGGTCAGACTCAAGCAATGGGTGTGCAAAGGGTACATACGTTACTTTTTCTACAGGCGCGGACGAGAAATAAGATTACCAATAAAAAAGAAACCAACAAAAACCACTGATATTTGAACCGACGCTTCGCCAGTTTAAGACACGGATGCCTTCAGCACTCGACCCTGGAATCACGCTAAATTTGACTTTACATGAGAATTTATGTCTAATGTTTTCAACAACGATTTGATAAATCTAAACAATTATCAAATGTAACCATAAGCAAGCAAACGTCAGGGCAACGATTGTAGGGGGAGAATGCAAAACGGTCCGGGGGGTCTGGGGGCGGAAC
>JASAND010018816.1:0-17539 GCA_030248195.1 Trissonchulus latispiculum
TCATAAATCTTTAACAAATCTTCTCGACTTATATGTATTGATCCGATTCGAGCAAACATGACCTGCTGATCATCAATCATACAGAGTTGGACATCAAAACGTTCTGCTATGTATGGACACAGCAGACTATTGGTTTCTGCCATTGGACATCGTTTACCATTAAAACACTCCCATAAAAAGTTTTGTATCTTATGAAATTGCTTAAGTGGGTATACACGTTGTAATGCATCTTGCCGTATGCCAACCATACCATCCGGTAGTAGCTCTATTGTAACAGGAGTCAAGCTATCATTAGCTGTGGGTTGAGTGATGCTTACAGTTGACTTCATGCATATGATGAGGCCAAAATTTGCTAGTGTGAGTAATGTAACTATCGTAATTATACCATACAGAGCGTAAAGGGTGCATTTGCTCTGCACGCGTTTCTCTAAAGTAATCTCCATTTCAATAAGACACTGAACACCAATAATTCTTTTTATTAATTCACACATTCTATACATGCTATATACATACACGTAACGTTATTGTTTTTCTCTTTTTATTTCTTGCCGAATGTTCATGAGTATTTCACCAAGCATATTCTTTCCAATCCACTGAGATGAATCGTTAATTGTCGGCTCAGCAATATCCATCCCGTTAGCCCAATACCCATCAAATTTGGTAGCCTCTGCTAGAACATCATTTCCGGTACTCAACAGGAGTTGCTCAACATCTGGGTGTTGTCTGACCTTTTCTCTGACTGCATAATCCATTACATCATTTGCAACTAGCATCCAATGATCTTCTTGATATCCTTCCACGTGTTTTCCATGTTGCTTTGCCAAGGAAGGTGACCATGTATTCATAATCTTCCAGTATGTTGTCCAGTCGTAGAAATATTTAGCCTTTTCTGCTTGATAATACTGTTCGACGGTGCGATATACTACTCCAGCGATTGAGATAGGTGCTCTGTAGAAAGTGCTGAATGGGTGCCATCCAGAATAGAAAAATGTAGCCATTCTTCCATCTTGTAGTTTAGATCGTAGGGAACAAAACATCGGTTTGTCTTCATGAGCCTGTTGTTTGTGTTTGTTTAGCAGTCGCAATGTCTTGAATGTTTCACCACAACAGGTTCTTGATTCTCTGTCTGAGTGAATCTTGCGAATATGTTGACGGCGCTCTGCTTTGTTGTTGAAAGTAGCACAGCACATAGTACACTTAATGTCCTCCATTATGTTAAATTATTTTCCTGTGGAAGGTTTTTATGTCTTTTTATGTCTTTTTATGTATTCAAGTGTTCATATTGTTTTTCGACTTGTCCATTTCCAAGATCTTTTTCTACTTCTATGCTAACTTTTGGGTACAAATCTACCTCTTCTTCTGTAGCAAACCTTCTTGCTTTAGCAAAACCTTCCTGCCAACTGCTAGCTGTTCCCCTAGAATACACCACATCATTTCCCGTCTCAGTGTTGGAGATGATAATTGACCATCTGAAACCAGGATTTTTTTGTCTAAGGTTTTGTTGGAAAAGAGGTACTTTATAAAGTCTTCGTCGACGTGGTTGTTCTCCTTGCCTGTAGACTAGAATTGTATACTCTCCAGGGGCTGTAGTAAGTCCAGCTTTCATAGCCTGTTCTTCAGCATCGGCAAATGCCTCTTCGTTTGAATAAAACTTAGATAAAGAATCCAAGACTACGTTCTGCTCACTATCATAAATAATCCACCCACTCATAATTAACAACAACGTCTTTATTGTCTTAAGCTTTTATGTTTTCAATTGCATACAGTAACAACAAACATCGTCTTTAAGCTTTTATGTTTTCAATTGCATACAGTAACAACAAATTTGCATTAATCATGTACACAGTGACATTTGACCAGTTTCTAAGTCAACATACATACTAGCAAACAGTTTAGATCTGAACGGCAGTGCTTTTTCTGCTATTATTCCAGTAGCTTCTATCTCAGGATGCTCCTTTAAATAGATCTTAGCTGCTTCTATTGCTTCTGCAAAACTGTCATATGTGCCAGTGCCTTTACATGTAGATCCATTGTTAAGTTCAAGATTCCAATAGTAACTGCAATCCATGTCTAATGTCTTCTACTTCTTTCTATTGTTTACACTTATCGTAATCCTTTTTATGTCTTTATGGTTATTTATTGCACATAGTTGAGTGTGAAAGAAATCGGTAGTAAGTTTCTGGTAGCAATGATTTTCTTGAAACTGGTTTATTCTGGTTTTGATGAGTCATCAGAGTGGTAATCATGTGACATTATTAGTGATATACTTAGAGTAGAGCTCCCATAACCGGTTATTTCTGGTTTTGATGAGTCATCAATGCGAGAATCACGTGACATTACAGTATTACCCAAAATATACTTAGTGCAACCGGTTAATTTTGGTTTTGATGAGTCGTTAAACCGGTTATTTCCAGTTTTTGATGAGTCATCAGTGAGAATCATGTGAATAAGTGACCGAAAAATACATAAAAGGAGCGACAATCTACAATATGGTCATTCTTGAAAATGTCAAGCTCGAGTCAAGTCGGTTTTTTATGCGAGCTCTGTGGGAAACCATTTACCCACAAAAAGAACTTGCTGCAACATCAACGAGAAGTTCATCAGCAGATAAGACGATTCAATTGTCCTATCTGTCAACGATCATTCACAAGGAAGAATGACGTCATCAAACATCAACGCAGTCATCACGCTGAACCTCCTGCTAAGAGACAGAAGAAAGAAGACCCGCCTACCACATCAACACCTCAGATATTTGGACAGCATTATTCGAAGACGTCTCGTTCAGCTCTAGATTACACTATTGCTGTGACAACTCTTCATCCTTCCGAACATATGGTTGATCCTGAGAGATTTCTATCTTCTGTATTGGATCAGCTGGTGGAGCTGGTTGAAATTCAACTGGATAAGCATGGAGGTCTGAAAATATGGCTTTGCATGAAGATTTTATTTGAAAGAGCTACTAACCCTGACGAAACGATAGAGGGTTATTTTAACTGTAAAGCTAGAATAATCCTTCCCGGCAATGATATTGCTATGGAGATCAGGGAGTGCTTTCCTGAGATCTTACTTCATATCGAGAACTTTCTGAAGAAGGGATCTGGCTGGGTCATCAGGGACATTCTTCACTTGGACATTCATTGTACCCGATATCGTCCTCTCCGTGGTTCTTCTTATATCCCAACTCCTCCACATATTGCAAGGAAGGAGGCCGTTATTAACGTTCAGAACAATGATGATCAGTGCTTCAAATGGGCAGTCCTGTCGGCTTTACATCCTTTGCCTGCTGGTGCTAATTCCTTTCGCATTGCTAACTATACTGCTTACGAAAATGAACTAGATTTCACTGGTATTGCCTTTCCAGTGTCTCTTAGAGATGTTTCGAGGTTTGAAAAACTAAACAACATCACCATCAACGTGTATGGAATCAACGAAAATAACATCACTCCCTACTACATTTCTAAATATGTTGGAAATAAGCACGTGGACTTGTTGTTGTTAGAAAAAGGAAGGAAACAGCATTACTGTTGGATCAAGAACTTGGATCGCTTGTTGTCAAAGGAAAGAAAATTTAAAGTAAAGAAGTACTTTTGTCCTCGGTGTCTAATACCCTGCTATACCGAAGAAAAGCAGCAGAAACACATTGAAAGATGTGAGAAGAATGAACCTACAGCTGTTGTGATGCCTGAAGATAAGTGGCTACACTTCAGAAACATGCACAAAATGCAAAGGGTTCCCTATATAATGTATGCTGACTTTGAATGTATATTAGAGAAGGTTGACAGCTGCCAACCAAGTACCAACAAATCATTCACATCGCCCTACCAGCTTCACACCCCCTGTGGCTATGGACTAATTGACGTCTATAGCTGTTGTGGGCAACATACGAATATTGGATCTCCTACTGTATATAGGGGAAAGGATTGTTTGCAAGTGTTTTTGAAGCAACTTGTAAGCAAATGTGAAGACTACCAGAAGAAACTAAGGATGGTGGAGTCCATGAATCTATCACCAGAAGAGCAACGACAACATAATGATGCTATTATTTGTTACTTGTGCAAAAAGGAACTGCAAGAAGATGGAGTTCGAGATCACTGTCATCTCTGTGGTCGTTTTCGAGGAACTGCACATTTAGAGTGCAACCTCGCTCTAAGGCTCAACAGAGATATTGTGGTCGGTGTACACAATCTTAGAAGATATGATGGTCACTTAATCATGCAGCAGATCGGAAGTATCGCTAATGAATATCAACTGGAACTGGACTGTATACCGAAAGGTATGGAAGATTATCTCTGCTTTACACTTATTCGGAAGAAGAATCGAGAAGAGCTTGGCTGGAAAATCAAGTTTATTGATACGTGTCAACTTATGTTCAGTTCACTGGAGTCACTCACTGCTAATCTTGTCAAAGATGGAAAGGACAAGTTTGTGTGCATGTCTAAACATTTCACTGGAAATAACTTGGATTTGCTGTTGCGCAAAGGAGTATATCCCTATGATTATATGGATTCTTGGGATAAATTCAATGAAACTGCACTACCTCCTCAAGAATATTTCTATAATGAACTGAACGATACTGATATCAACAAGAATGACTATCAACATGCACTGAATGTTTGGAATCATTTCAACATTCAATCCTTGGGTCAATACCATGACTTATATTTACTAACGGACGTTTTATTATTGGCTGACATTTTTGAAAACTTTCGCATATTTGGACTGCAATACTATGAATTAGACCCTGCTCATTATTACACGCTTCCTTCCTTTGGATGGGATGCTTGTCTTAAAATGACTGGAATTGAACTGGAGCTACTACAGGACCCTGATATGTACACGTTTTTCGAGGCCGGGATACGAGGTGGAGTGTCAATGATTTCACATAGATACGCTAAAGCTAACAACCCTATGTGCCCAGATTACGACTCTTCCATCCCAAATTCATGGATCACATACTTAGACGCTAATAACTTATATGGGTGGGCTATGGTTCAGCATCTACCAGTTCGAGATTTCAATTGGATGGAATCATTTGATGGGACTAATTGGCTAGAACAGGAAATCGAACAGGATACTGGATACGTATTGGAGGTCGATCTAGAGTATCCCAATCAGTTACATGACTCTCATAATTCTTATCCTGTTGCTCCAGAAAAATTTAGTATTACCGATGATATGCTGTCTTCCTATGCTTCAAATCTGAAAAAGGACTTATCTATATACTCTGGAAAGGTTGAGAAACTGGTTCCCAATCTACTGACCAAGAAGAATTACATTGTTCATTATTTCAATCTGAAACAATACCTCACGCTTGGACTTCAACTTACAAAGGTTCATCGAGTCCTGAAATTTACCCAGGAACCTTGGATGAAGCCCTATATTATGTTCAATACAGAGAAGAGAAAAGTTGCTAAGTCCGAATTTGAGAAGGATCAATACAAGCTACTCAATAATGCAGTATTTGGGAAGACAATGGAAAATGTCAGAGCTTATCAGCACATTAAATTGGTTACTGACACTAAGAAGCATGATAAACTTGTATCTAATCCTCGATTTAATCGATCAACTATATTTTCTGATGACTTGGTAGCGGTATCGATGAAACGTGTTACTGTTGAACTTTGTAAACCTATATATGTTGGATTTAGTGTACTGGAATTGTCTAAATACTTAATGTATGACTTTCATTATAACTATATTGTACCAAAATATAAAGATAATGTTAAGTTGCTTTTTACTGATACGGACAGTTTGTGTTATCATATAACTACTGACAATGTATATAATGATATGTTACATGACATTGATTTATTTGATACTAGTGAATACCCTGAGGATCATCCATTGTACTCAATACAAAACAAAAAGGTGTTGGGTAAAATGAAGGATGAGACTAAGGGTGTTCCTATTGAAGCTTTTTGTGGTATACGTTCTAAAGCATATGCACTGGTATGTGGGGGTAATGAAAAAAAGAAACTGAAAGGCATCAAAAAGTCCATTGTTAAAAAGGGGGTTCATTTCAAAAATTACGTTTCAACTATTTTCGAAGGGACTACTATGTACTGTCATATGAACTTTATTAGAAGTGATAAACATAAGCTGTACAGTGTGCATGTTAATAAGAAGGGTTTATCTCCTTTTGATGATAAACGATATTTGTTGGATGATGGTATTACCAGTTATGCTTATGGACATTATAAAATTGTTATGTAATTTAATAAAAACAGAAAAGAAGCATATAGCTCATGACAACATAAAAAGCCCACAAAAGAGGCTATAAGCCCAACAAAAAACTATCAAAAGATGCAAATAGCTCTCAAAAAGAGGCATAGCCCACACAAGATGCAAAAAGTATTAAAAGAGGCTAAAGAATATAAAAGAGGCAAAAAGAAAAAACCGTAACGGCAGCCTTGAGCCGTCTGATGAGACCCTCTGGCAGGGGTCGAAACGGTAAAAACAGCTATTCCTCATGTAATCCGCAGCTGAGGTGCTGCGGAAAATCGGGTGCCATTTTTGAACTAGAGGGGGTTCGCAGCCCTTAGGTTTTGAACTAGAAATGGCTCCGGATTTGTGGTCGGAACCCTGTTTTGTATCTACTTCTGATTCGTTTTGTCATGTATTCCGAAGCAGATTTGTAACTAAGTTATGTATGCGTATTTGTGTATGAAGCTTGTACCTATGCGTTTTACGTCAACGTATATTTTGAGATCTCAGTTTTTGATTGATTGGGGTTGACTGATATTTTTGGAATATATACACTTTATTCGCAATTCTCAATTCATTCAATGTTAGAAATGTCAACAAAAACCCGTCTTTTTATGCTTGAGTAGTGCGGTTTGTATAAAAGCTACTTAATAAATCTTAAATGAGCTTTTTAGCTCTATCTTATCTACGGATTTTAGTGTTTATGCCAGTTGTCATTTGGCAGTAGTAGTGGTGGGCACCGTATATACATTTCGTCATATTCGCCAACTCTTCATTTTCAAAGTTGAAATTTCATCTTTCTATCAGTTTCGACCGCTGCATTCAATTTGTATCATCAAGCCAAGCAGGTTTCAAAGACATTTTTATCAGAACCTGCAAAAATATTTCTGAAATTTTTAATTTTTTGCTAGAGACTTTTCAATTTTCATTTTGTCTGCTAATAATCAGCCGAAATCTACATGTAAAAATGATCCAAGTTTCCTTTCGGTATTATATCTGTAACTGTAACACCCATATTGTCTGTTAGTTATAGCGCTGGAATTTTAGTTATAATTTGCCATCAAATATTTAGTTCATCACTTTCCGTTTACATACTTTACAGGTATATATATGCTTGTGACGATACTTTCATTATTAGTGTACAGTATACGTAATGTACAACCTGTTTGTTACTTGTACTTTTGGACATAATGTCCGTATTTTGCTATGTATGTTCAACTTGTCTGCACCAAAAGTAAATGATGTGGATTTATTGGCGCATAGGTAAGTAGTCGTATCGTGAAGTGTAGCAGAAAGCTTAACGGCACACTAAGCGGAGAACTCAAAAGATTTTCCGTTTTAAATAAAATGGAACCAACCATTTTCGTATAAATAACCTAGATAAAAACATTTAGTAAGTTCTAGTAGGCTACAAATTTGGTGTATTACCAACCAAAAATTTGAACGAGGAAGGATATATTTCAGTAAAGCTAGATATAAGATTATGCTGAATAGTTAATAAAAGTAATGGTACGAAACTGCTTTTTTCCCAGAGGGTATTTTCAGTCTAACTTTATGTAGAGGATGTTATGCGCTACATTTAATAGTCGTTTACGAATTTGTAATGATTGAAGATGGAACTGCCTACTCTGTTTCTGTTCCTGATTGCGATTGCATTATTCAAAACTTCAAATCAAAAATTTGTGATGCAGGTTGCAGAAATTTGTTTAGGACATTCAAATGATGCTGCCGCTTTTTCTTGTAGCATGTTTGACAGTTTTGACAGTACATTATGTAAAGTGAAGGTGACAGACACATTTACGCAGAACTTCCGTATTGCTCTCGTGTGTTGTTTTCATCGATAATTCTGTTGTGTCTTCAAACGTGCAGACTGGTGTGCTGCACAGCTAATACTTTGACGGTGTCCGTTCAAAACGTCTAAAGTCAAAACGTCTAACGTTCATAACGTCTACCGACGGAACGTCTAACGACGAAACGTCTAATTTTTCTAAAATTGTGTCACACGTTCAAAACGTCTAAAATCATTTTTAAAGAAAGCTAATTAGGTTTAGTGTTATTTTGAAGTAAATGTATTTTAAAATCACATTAAGTTAAACTCTACGTCTAGTTTATTGTTTCATTTTAAATCGTGTTTAGTTTTTAAACATTTCTGAAAAGCCAGGGTGTGCAAATGACTTGAGAATATTTATAAAATTTACAATTTACATTACACTTTTCAATTCTAGAAATTTTAGAACTTACGCTTAAAATTAATAAGTAATCAGCAATCAGTAAAATCTGTTGCACCATCTTTACTGATTACAGTCAGTAATCAGTATTCAGTAATTAATCAGTGATGACTAGTCAATGACTGAAGCCAAGAGTACATAATAACTAAGAGTGTGAGAAGCTAATGCAAAAAATAAGAAGTATATTTAGGACAATGCCAGAACAAATTCAAGATTCGGCAAGACCCTGCCACCCATACCCAAAGCGGCCTATAGAAAAACGACACAGACCCAAGTTTAGTTTAGAGGGAAAGTTTAGACGTTTTGAACGTGTGACACAATTTTAGAAAAATTAGACGTTTTGTCAGTAGACGTTTCGTCGTTAGACGTTTCGTCGGTAGACATTATGAACGTTAGACGTTTTGACTTTAGACTTTTTGATAGGGAACCTACTTTGACCTTTCTCACACTTTCGTTTTTGAGTTACATTTCCAGTGTGTCCCATCCAAGCTTGACCTAAAGTTGTGCCCGGGCCTCGGGCCGGTCAAATATTTGTTATACCTATATATTTCAAAGTTTTTCCAAATTATCTTTACTAGAAAGTAGCATTTAAACTTCTAGGAACTGTCTAAGTTGTAATAAATAGCAGGAACTATATATTGTTTGATACTGTTTTTATATGTCACCAGACCTACAAGGGCCCGCCGGGCCTATCAGGAACTGAATCGGGCCCCCGTGGACCGAGCCCGAGCCCGAGCCCGAGGTCCTTCCCGGGAAATTTGTTAAAAGGCACAACTCTAGTTTGACCTCACCATTCAGTTGTTACAGTTTTTGAGGACTAGTGTTCAAGCGTCAAGCGCTCTCAAAAATAGCACTACAGCTTGGTTTTGATTTCGATAATGCTTTCGATTGTGTCCTCGAGGGAGTTACCTGGTGTCAAAATTGTACGTACAAGGCACATCCTATCCCACATCGGAGGGGCACCGCTTAGCTTTTGATAAATGATAGTGTATTTATACGCAAACGAATTTAAAATAGAGCTCATTGAATGTAGCAGGTACGGTGGGCTCGGGTCAGTGTTATTGGCTGGTTAAAATTTCCGTTGGCTAACCGACGGCTCGACCAGCCAGAACGGCCCGGGTGGCGAGTCGAAGACTAAAAATGGCCGGCACGGGTTTCAGAATAATAAGAAATCTACTCATAAACATGGATCAGCATAATGATTTACTGAGAAAACTGATGGTATAAAAAAGCTGAAATATAAGTCGGGTCGGTCGAATGCACTATTGGCTGCCCGGTTAACAACACTAGTAGTTCAGGTAACCAGGCAGATTCCGTTTAGTTCAACTGCATATGAACTCATAGTTTGCAGTGATAGGCGCCAGGGCAGGCGGTACGACGATCCCTAGATTTTGATTATAATATCAAGCATCTTGCAGGCGTGTTGTATTAAAGTAGCTTAAACGGTGTATTACTTTAATTGAACTCTTGTCTGTCATACCATTTTATCAGTATATCTGTTATGACTTGCCATTCCCTACTCCACGTCTTTTTTCCGTTTAGAGCAATTTTCCCGTTTTGGTCCCAAAACTATATATACTGAGAGTCCAGTGTAAACCTCCAGCAAAAACCTTGGGAAACAAACAAGCATTTAAGAGTCGATGTGCCTAGTAATAAACGTCAGCCAGCCAACTGTCAATCATCGCAAATCATTATTATAATATATTCAAGACACCAGAACAGTTGTGTACATTTCATTACGTCACGTCAATAAACTCAATCGAACCTGTCTATAATTTGGCCTCCGGGTTGTGGTGATGAGAGAGAGTATCTCATTTTAGTATGAGAACTTATACTGCCAGCAAAGATCCTGCAGGAAATTAAAAGAATCAAGAATACAAGTTTTTACTGTTGTAATATACAGTTATAGTCCGGTATTGTATAAAAGTAAATTTAACTTTATATGCTTTAAACCTATATAATGTAGCTAGTCTGCACTTTCAACAATTCATACGAACATAATTTTACGAACGAGGTGTCGCGAGTTTCTGCAATCTGTTGTGTGTTTGTGTGGTTATGAAACGCTACGGTAGGCTAAGTTACAGCTTTATTTATTGCAGTCGAACGTAAATAGCGTGACAGCTCATTTAGAATATGATACCTTTTGGAGATCGTCAACTCTCCTGAAAAGTTTCCAGTCGGAATTTTCGTAATTTTTCTCGCAAAAGCGCACCAGTGCCGTCGGTCAGTCGCCACCGGAGCTTCTCCCCCTTCCGTTACTAGTTTAATGGGAAGGGTTGACAAACGCCTCCCGGCTCGATTCGGATACCACCCCTTGTACGGGATGTCCTTGTTTGGAGGGGAGGATTAAACGCCGAGAGGGCCTCGTTTTGGGGTGAGAGTGTCGCCCAGATTTATTAACAATAGAACAGAGCACGACTAAATGTTCGACGATCTCCAAAGTGTGTATTTATTTGTCAATGGATCCAAGATTGTTTTCCACAACTGGGACCTCTTGGGTCATGGCAACCCCTTGCCCCCCCCCCACCCCCACCAAATGAGGGACCTCTTTTTGACCCCCCCCCCATGAAGAGGGGTGTGTATATTGTAATTATAGTGCAATTATGCACTGTTGTTGCCAGCTTTTCAAAATTCACGCAATCGCTCTTTTATAGGTGTGTCGACTGTCCTTGATTATTACGATTATTAAGCCCAGCTTGGAAATTTGAAATTTAACCGATCGCACCGAATTATGGGTTTTCCACTTTGAGACATAGGGCCTAAAAACGGCTGTCTAGCTTTTGTGTACCAGTGAGAATCACCAAAATTCCATTACTACCGAGACACTACGAGCTGCAGAGTCCACGATTATAAGGTTTAATACATAATTATTGGTAAATAGCTGGTAAATGTATATTCTACGAAAGTAGGCGTGCACCCATCCATGCTTGTTTTGCTGTAAATTTATTATCATTTTATGCTACATGTATACAATATGGAAATGAACCAGTGTTGAACTCCCAGAAATTAACGAGAGAACTTGTTTTTGTTTTCCGCAGTCTTGAAAAAGGCACATATATACACTGATAAATTACAAAATGCTTGAAAACTCAGGAATAAAATTCAGTCTTCTTTTACATTATTTTTTGAAATTGAAAAAGTTCAAGTCCTCAGTTGCTCTCTCTGCCGATTGTAACTATATTTGTAGACAATTGTAACTATGCAGAACAATTATAAACTCTAAATTGATCAATTCTGGTATATAGGAAGCAGTTTTACAACTTTTTTCTGCTCTCTGCTAAATTATTACAAAAACTCAAAGCCACTGCAAGACAATGCAAATTTTAATTGTAATATTTTTGATAAAACCAAATATGACACCTTGAAATAATTAAGTCAAAATGTTTCTTTCTAACTGCACCATACATAAGTTGACTTCAAGCACAGCCCAACGTTTCGACTTAGTTAGCTTGGAAGGTATAAATAATTCCATGGAAAACAAGGAAATTGAAGCGACAAAGTAAATTTGTTGTCTATTTTGTTTGAACAAATTCGAAAATATTACAGCGAACTTAAATTTTTTTGGGCTCAAGATCGGCTCGGCTCGGCTCGGTTCGGCTCGATTCGGAGTTCCCATTGTCCGGCTCGGCTCCCGAAGCTCGAGAGAAATTGTTGCCGGCTCGGCTCGGCTCGAGAGAAATTGTTGCGGGCTCGGATCGAGATAATGTGTGGCCGGCTCGGCTCGGCCCGGGTTGCGAAAGTCGCGGGGGCTCCAAATTAGTTTTTGCGGCGGGCGGGGTTTTCCCCGGCCGGCCGGCTACCGGCCTAGAGCAGTTTGCAGTGCAGTTATTATAACTGCTAAGATATTTATTTTCGGACGTTATTTTTTAGAAAAATAGCACAGCATAGCATAGAAAAATTAGCATAACTTGATTTGGAGTTCATTTTAAGCTTAGTTGCTCTATTTTGTAAATTTCTGATTGGTGATTTGTATCCCAGCCGGCGGCCGGCCGGCGAGCAAAAAGTCGTCGGCCGGCGGCTGGCACGCCGGCCTACAAACCGGCCGGCCTCAAACACTACCCCACTTAGCACTAATTACACGCTTTCATATAAACGTGTATCTGCTCGCTGATTCGCTAATTAAAGTTGTCGAATTAGGTTTTTTGATTGTACTAACCTAATTAAAGTTATAATTAATTAAGTAAAACAGCATTCCTTCGTCTGCACAGGAATGAGACTGTTACAATTTTGCTATCTGAACTTTCAGCCAAAAAACGCGAGAGTCTTCGTAAACATTTTTTTCTTCAAGAGCATGCGACAAGCTTGTCTGCTGCTTCCTATTGAATTCAATGTTTATATAATATTAATTTAGATTGTTACCAGTTTGCAATGCACTTTGTTAATTATGCACTGTTGGCGGCGTTTGCCTTGATTGCTCTGTCATCCATTGCTACCGCTGAGCCAGTAAGTTCTTTATTATTGTTGGCACTAGGTTATTGTTTATTGTTTGTTTTCTTTATTATATAATTGCTGAGGTAGATGCACTGATGTCTGATGAGGCGGACGCATCATCTTCAAAAATTGTGGCCCGAAGTTGCCCGGGAGGTGCCACGTCGCCAGTAAGCTGGTTGAATGTCCCACACATCCTCGGAGTACGTCCAATCGTCCGTGTCAGCTGACGGCGTACTGGTCATGTCTGAGACAGCAGGTCGGTCGCACAAGCCGTGGAGGATCAGCCGGTCCCCCACCCCCCTTATTGACCTAGTCGGTCGCTTTCCTTTGGATCATTTGATCTGGCTGCTGGATCCGTTAAGTACCAAACCTTTTGAGATTGATTCCCATATTGCCTACGAGCAGAGTGGCCGTGAACAGACAGACAGACAGCCAGTAAGTTAAAATCTAATTGTTAGTTACAGAAACTATATTGTACGCTATGCTGAATTTTTAAATTTTTACTGAAATAAACAATTAACTTGCGGCATGGGGTCCATGCTGGGCCCTAGCGCCACTGACTTTCTTTTGCTATGATATATTTGCCAGAAGAAATGCTTCGGACACACCTTCAACGTTTTTGGATTTTGAGAGAGAGGGAGAGGAGAGACACTACAATACGCGAACGTTTCCCCCGTTGGAGGGTCGCCAAAAGGAGTTCCCGTTTGGGAGGGCGCCAAAATGGCGGTGGTGGTTGGCCAATAGCTTGATTCCCACTTCTCCCTCCGCCTTTTGCAAAGGGCTGCGGAAGTTAGTACAGTACAGTACAGTGCATGCAAGAATGCCAACCGAAAGGGTGGCACACATTCCAGCACTTCTCCAATTCTGGATATAATATTTTACAAAACTCTGTGGGTCTATTTGTTGAAAGATTAAAATGGTCGGATTGGATTAAAATCAGCCCGATTAAAATTTTAATATCAGTAATGTTTTTTTATAATGCTGGTTTAAACGGATTAAACGGATAAAAATTAACTCGTTTAGTCCAGCCATTTTTAATCCGAGGATTTAACTAAATCTACTTAATCTAAGAAACTATTAAAATATAATCCACCAACTTTCAAGCCTTTTAATTAGCGTAACTGGACAGGGATTTAAAATACAGAAGATGAATTAAACAAATTAAAATTAATCTTGAAGAAACAGCGAATGGGCGGGTCGGATTAAATGAACTGTGAATAAAGAACGATAGTTGAGGTTGATATTTTAATCCTAAGTGCATTAAAAATAGGATTAAAATTTTAATCCGTTTAACAATATTTTCTTCCAGGAATAAATTTTAATCCGTTTAATCCAAAGTGCTACTTCTCTAGTGCGGACTAATTTTAGTCTATTCCGTTTAATCTGATAATTTAAAAGAAATAAGTGACAGTAATTGTATAAAAGCTGATAAAAAGTATATATACAAAGGAAATCCGCAGATACTTTTATGCCATTTTAGAACAAGTATGGCGTAGACGACGAAGAGGCTCAATACGAATTTAACAAAACCTGCTGCGTTCATTATTTGCCCGAATGTTCAGAATGTTGCGATTACAACATGAATGTGATCAGGGTAAGATACCATTTTTGGCTGTTTTAATATTATCTTGCACAATCTTATGCTGAATGAATGGATAGTTTACCCAGCTTTTGAATCCTAAAACTAAAAACCGCTTTGAAATAAAACGGATGTGTGCGAAAATTGTCAGAACAAGAAAAACGTGTGCAATTTTGTTTATTTCAGCTTCGAGAAATCCTGGAAAGAAACGAAGGCAAGGGTCCCTGCGGCATTCTTGTATTTCTGCAACGAATCAGGAAATACATGTGTTGCGCCAGCGACAATGAAGACAATACCGGCTGTTGCGAAGAAAATGGTCTAACTCAAGAAGGGAGACATCCCTACTGTATGGATCTCTGCCAGCCAAAAGGGCCCAAAAATTGGCATAAAAGCACAAACATTGCATCTTGAATATCTTTGATGTCATCTTTTCTAGCATCACGTTGGACTGAAATCATATATGTGAACTAGCTAGATGATTCCAAGAAAATCTATGAAAGGGACGGACACATTGCTGTCAGTAATATTGACAACCAAAATTCTAGTTCCTGCAGAGACAGGAATTTATTTTGCGGATAAAATAGCCAAAGCTTAGCCTCCTCTTTCATAGGTTCTCTTTGAATTCGTATACACAATATGCAGTCAACACATTGTAATTTTTATGGTGTACAAGATTGATTTTGAAAAAAATAATTTAATCTTAACGATAAAATTGAGAACAACCATGAAAATTACAAGATTTGCTCCAGTCTGTCCTGAACGTGATCTGATTAAACTTCCCCTAATGCATCGGTTCTACCAATCAAAATCAATATAAATTCTTCGATTTGAGTAAGGTTTTAAGGGAGTTCGGTTCAATATGAACCTAAAATAATGAAAAATGCCTGCCCTACAACAGTCACTAAGGCGAACGCCTTAGTCGGGAGAGGGGAAGGGGGGGGGGCGAAACAGGAGACAGCCAGTACTGCGCCCATTGGCTCTCTTTGTTTTGGACTAAGGCAAGGGACTGCAGCAGGCGTTTTTCATTAGTTTCTATAATTAAAGCTTTGTATATATAATATGTAATCGTCACAAATTCGGGGATGTCTTAACTTGTGAAACCAGGCAACTTAAAATTTACTTGCTTGCATTAATTTCATTTATTTATTATATTTGCGTTTTTAATCAGTATTTACTTGTCAAATATTTGAACACTGTTCGAATTCCAAAACTAAGATCATTTTGTACTTTTGCACTAACTTTGCCGTTACAGAATCTGATGGGGTCCCCCAAACTATAGACCTTTACAAAAATCTTATCTTGTGAAACCGAAATAATCTTGCTATTCGAACTCAGTTCAGCGTGGTCGAAAACTTGCCCGTACTAATTTCTTAGTTTCATAGCCTAAGTTTAACGACTTGCAAACATTGTTGGAATTGGCCATAACTTTTTTCTGGGTGGCTTGACTTGGCCGAGCTCGATAATGTGTCAACTTCACTGAATTTAATTCAGTTTATACAAAACATTTACCCTCCAATCCGCGATAGGTAATTCTGTTATAATTTTGCTAGAGCTGGAGGACTACAATAAGGTGACATACGTTGGCTTGGTCACTAGACAAATTTAAATTCAACATTCTTTGCACAGTCAAATTTGTATGCAATTTAATAACTTTATTGGAAAATAATGCTAACCAAGAGTACACAAGAGTATGACAAGCATCACTGCTGTATGTTCGCTATCGGCTTACCCCTCTCCAATTTGTCCCCTTCTTACACGCGACTATACGGGTACGGGGTCCAAGGAGGATAAGCTCATGCTTAGTAGCAGTAGTAGTAGGCAGTAGAAGTAAATAAGATTGATATATTTTCCCGACAAACGGCCGCTGTTTGCACCGGGCAACAAACAATATTACTCACAAGACAGGAGATGAAGGGGTGCATTAACCAAAAATATATTATTTATTTACCAAGAGTACATACATAATTATAAGAGTATGACACTAAACCTAGTCCCTGTTATCAGAGTAAACACTATGCTCTGTCGCTAACGGCTGACCCCCCCTCCGCAAATTAGCACCATTACTTCTGTAGTACCGGCAGTAGCGGAAGACGCTATTGCCTCTCCTCCAATTTCCTTTCATGAAGCGTTCCGTGACACTTCCTTAAAAACCATTAAAATTCCTCTTAAAACCCCTAAAAATCTCCTTTAAAATACTTAATATTAATATCAGTATTTGTGCATTCACTGGGGTGTCTAGTATTTGTATAGTATACACAAGCTAACTCCCCTACTTGTAATCCTTCCTTTTAAACTCAACTCACACTATTTTTCCTTTTTGTGCTCAGTTTCCATTCCCTTTTTCCCATTTTCTACCAATTCAGTATTCTTGTCTCCCCTCCCCCACTTATTTATTGGTAGCCAGCCGGTACGTTTAATTTTGTGTTGTTACTCCTTTTAATATCCCGTTTACAGTTTACTGTACTTTACTATTAAACCGTTAGTTCTCGATTGCTTTTTAATTTAATTAATTTACGGTTGAGCTAATCTTATTTCTAGGTAGACGCTCCAGAACAGCCCGGAGTATAGTTGAGTGGGTCCTAACTCCCCACCTTGGTTAGGCGCCAGTCGTTCCGGCGTCTCCCCCACACCCTGGCGAGGCTCGTCCGGGATCAAGAGCCACCTGGACTCTTAGCAGTCGGGGTTTGTGTTACATTGCGCCAGTCCTAAGTAGTGGGGTAGTCCCGTGGTTTAACTCCCGGGCTTCTCCATTACACTTCAAACAAATTTCTCCGCTACGCTTGCGCGCTAAAGTTCTCAACAAACGCACACTGAACCAAGTAGTGTGTTTCTGAGCTTTAGCATGCAAGCGCAGCAGCTTAGTGTCATACTCTCATGATTACGTACTCTTGCTATTATTATCACCAATAAAAGGTGATGAAGGAAGCCTAAGCAGTCAATTAATCCTACTTCCATGATCTGCATTCACAGTAAAACCAAAATAACGCCTTTTATTTCAAACGTTTTCTTTGAATTTAGGCTTCCGTTGTCAGATAAGTCTGTGGCAATATCTTCAAACGTAACACAGACATTCTCAAATTTCATAATCTTTTACACA
>JASAND010018818.1:0-43474 GCA_030248195.1 Trissonchulus latispiculum
GCAATCGTCGCTGAGCATATGATTGGCAGGTCTATCCGAAGGCCTGCCCTCTCCAAAGAGGACACCACCAACCGGGGAGCATCCCAAAGGACCTTGATTGAGGGTGCCCTAGGATTTTGCAAGCGACAGGTGGTAAGGGCCGGGCAGCGGAGTGTAGGTGGTCAGGTCGTCGTCTTCCTCCTGACAACGCGTTCACAAGTAGGGAATTGGTAGCACCTATTCGGAACCTGTACGCACGGAGCAAGGGCAGTGCCCAGCCGCCCGCAGCGTGGGTGCACCTCTGTCTTCTGGAAAGGCCGGTTTCCAGGGTTCGATGTGGGAGAATGCGGTTGTACAGTCTGTCCGCAGTGGGGTGGGAGAGGGATTCGCGCCATTTTCGCCTGGAGTTTCTGATGATGAGTGCCTTGGCCGTAGACAGGTCAACTGCCACCTCCCGCTGGTCAGCGGAGGAAGCCCCTTTCGCCAGTCTATCCGCCTCTTCATTTCCTTCTATACACGATCTGAATAAGGATCTGACAGTTCCTGCAGTTGTCTTTATAGCGACTAATGGAGGCGTTTAGGTCAGGAGATGTGTATATACATTTTAGTCGACATTTCTTGACCTCACTTGAGTACCTTGAGGTTTACTTACAAGCTTGAAGGCGTCAATATGAGCCCGAGAAAGCGAGCTGCTCATATTAAGCATTTAAATCTTGTCTTTTAGACATTTAAATGCTGGCTCATATTAAGCATTTTGAATCTTGTCTTCTACCCATTTAGATGCTGGCTCATATTAAGTATTTTAACTCTTGTCTTTTACGTATTTAAATGCTGCCCTTAGCTCATATTGCATTTTACATGCGACTGCAAGGAGCATTTTTCCTACTTGTATATATATATATATATATATACATACATACATAATATGGGTGTAAAGGCGTCTGCGCGGCCCTCTGGAGACCGTGTTGGCCTGGTGCCAGCTATATAGAGGTTCGGGAGGGATAAAAATGTTACCATCGTAAAGTACTCGAGTAGTACTACAAGTACTCCCATACTTT
This sequence comes from Trissonchulus latispiculum, assembly GCA_030248195.1. NCBI lineage: Eukaryota > Metazoa > Nematoda > Enoplea > Enoplida > Ironidae > Trissonchulus > Trissonchulus latispiculum. Next base: position 1,038 of record JASAND010018818.1, read on the forward strand.
TGGTTAAAATTCGGAACTTTGAAATTTTGCACTAGGCGAGAGTTACCGTGCGGTTGTTTTTTTTCTCGGTTAATAGCGCTTATTGGAAGTGCATATTCTAGCGAAGTGTTGGAACGATGTGGGCATTTTGGTGCAATGCTACTATGATATGTTGGTAGACAGTATCCCCCCATGCTACCAATCGAAGGTCATTTTGGCACTCGGCCAACTTTGGCTCTGTGCCAAGGCCCCAAAGTCGGACTTTCGCTATTTTGGCACTTCGGTTGGAATACAGGCTAGCAGCTAGATCGGTTTGGTTTATTTTATTTGAATATTTCAGACTATGCGCACAAAGTAACGAGGGGGATTTTTTAATTTCGTTCTGTAGCTTTCAGGAGATGGCCCCAAACTTTGCATATTTGGCCTGTTTTGACGAAAAGTTTCTAAGTCCCACTTTTACTAGAAATGGCCTAAAAGTCACTAAAAATTGCGTTTTTCGGCCTTAGGGTGGTACCCATATATAGTAAATCAGGGTCGCTGAAAACGATGAGCATACTGCCGATACCGCCCGAAGTGACCACTGGTCAGCATGGCTCCCGTGGTTCCTTGCCCAGATTCAAAGTTGGGAAAACTCACTCTAAACAGCGTTTTTCGGCGTTTTGGTCGGGGGCATATATAGTAAATCGACTACGCTCGTTTCAATGGGCATGTCGCCCAGGGTTTTTTTTTTGGTTGCGGACAAGTGTGCATTTTTTGTGCATTTTTAAAAAATTGTGTGCATTTTGGAAAAAATGTGTGCATTTTTAAAAAATTGCTTATTTTGAACTATAACGTACATTTTTGGCCGTAATTTTGTGTTCTACGCATTTTTGACTTCAACTGGAATCCCACGCTTTAGTTGATATTTTGATGACTATTTTAAATCTTAACTGGTTAGCACACATATACTGATATTTAGGCAAATGCAGAACTATACAAACTAACGTATATAGGTGTCGGGTTTTGACATCTGCAATGCTGTGAACCTATTAAGCGCAAAATTGTGAATAACATAAAATCAACATAGGATTGTCAATTTGATGCCAAATTTACTTATACAATTCAAGAATTTCTTCAAGGTAACGATAAAATCCGAGCTGAAATTACGTATTGGTGTAATTCAGCCCTGTTCTGAGCGGTAACCATTTAATATATACATCTAACATATATATACATAATGCAGAAATTAGATTGAAAGTCGACGCCGGGGAGGTCTGGGGGCGGAGTTCCCCAGAAGCTGGGAGTTTTTTTGGAATTTTGAACACGAAAGAAATTTTTATGAACAACTTCTTACCATTTTAACAGATTAACAAACGGCAATAAGAGAGCTAGCATTGCACACGTCGAACCGTTGTAGAGGAAGAAAATGTAAAGAAATGCTTTAAGAAAAATTGGCTTAATCTAGCGTTTTATTTTTGACGATGAAGGAACGCACACTGACACTAGTATAAATATATACTTACAATCTAAAGCAAAAATATTTCAATAATTAGTGGCTTTAGTGAGGAAGAATAAAACAAAGAAAGGTTGTAGTGACGTTGCCATGACCGAAAAATAGTATATACGTAAGAAAAAGCGGGGGTCTGGGGGCGGCAGCCCCCAGCTAAACGCTAGAGCTTTTTTTAAAATTTAAAGCACTTTGGAAATTTTTTAGAGCATTTTGTGGTTAGCGGAAGCAAAATTTGACTGTGCATTTATGTGTGCATTTTTAAATTCGAGTGTGCATTTTGGAAAAAAAGTGTGCATATGCACAGTAAAATGCACAAAAAAAAACCCTGATGTCGCCGAAATCGGCGGAAGTGGCCACTGGCAACTACGGCCTAGGAGCCCTATTGACCACTGGTCAAACGGCCTTAAACAGCGTTTTTCGGCGTTTTGGTCGGGGGTCATATATAGTAAATCGACTACGCTCGTTTCAATGGGCATATCGCCGAAGCCGACGGAAGTGACTACTGGTCACTACAGCCTATGGGGCCTATTGACCACTTGTCAAGCGGCCTAAAACTGCGTTTTTCGGCGTTTTGGTCGAGGGCATACGTATATATATAGTAAATCGACTACGCTCGTTTCAATGGACATATCGACGAAACCGACCGAAGTGACCACTGGTCACTACAGCCTATGGGGCCTATTGACCACTGGTCAAACGGCCTAAAATTGCGTTTTTCGGCGTTTTGGTCGGGGGCATATATAGTAAATCGACTACGCTCGTTTCAATGGGGATATCGCACGAAACCGACGCAAGTGACCACTGGTCACTACAGCCTATGGGGCCTATTGACCTCTGGTCAAACGGCCTAAAACAGCGTTTTTCGGCGTTTTGGTCGGGTCATATATAGTAAATCGACTACGCTTGTTTCAATGGGCATATCGCCGAAACCGAGGAAAGTGAGCACCGGACACTACGGTCTAGGTGGCCTACTGACCAGTGGTCAAACTCCCTAAAACAGCTTTTTTCGGCCCTTTGGCGGTTACCCATTTATAGTAAGTCGGCGGTGCTGGTGGTGGTAAACGATAAGCATACTATCGAAGTCAGTACATGTGAGCCCTGACCACGGAGACCTGTGAGCCGGGGTTCCAGTGGTGGTCCAAAATGAAAGTCTTTAAAGTCAGTTTACCAAACACTTCGAGCGGAGGTGGGAATTCAATGGTGTGTATGTTGTGTGCTATATAATCACTTTTAGCCTTTTAGCCTAGGGCACTGTTTAAGCTCCTTATATCAATTAGTGCATTGCTGTAAAGGGATCCTTTAAAATGACAGAAGGACAAGAAACAAAAATGCTCCTCTGGAGCATGAAAAAGTAATATGGGTGATGGTTAGGTTGTAAAATCAAGAGAGGACTAGTCTTTAAAATGCTTAATATGGGGCGGGGCTAGGTTTAAAAATAGAAGAGGACTAGGTTGTGAGCGAATTAATATGGGCACAGCTTCGCCGAACAACGCATATTCGCTGTTTATAAATGCAAATCATCCACAATGCATTTATAAACCGCGACAGGGGCGCACCCAAGGGGGGGCGGGGGGGGGAGGCCGCCCCCCCTGTCAGGTTTCGAAGGCCAGAAAAATTAAGATGCAGAAAGGAGGAAAAGCAGGCAAAACAAAAATTTTCGCGCCTTCGGCGCGAATTAACCATTCTTTGTGTGTTTTTAGGGTAACATTTGGAATTGGGGTAGGGTGGTTGACTTTCAATTATGCAGACGTTTATTTCTGCTTACTCTTAAGTTATAATAAATAGACACCAGCAGCCAATGTTTTCAAATATATAATGGTTTTTCTGCATTTTACTATGCATATTATCAGCGATGGACAATAGATATCCGGATACCCGGATAATTTTTATGTCTGGATATATAATGTCCGATTTGACAGAAATTTCTGGAAATCCGTCTGCATTGCAAACAAAGCAACGAAAAATTAGCGAAATGTTTAAAGACTGTAAACTATTAATTTCTTCTAAATTATTTCTGATATTTCTGAATGAAAGGTTGTGGCTTGACTGCATGATAGAAATTCGCAGCGTACCAAAAATGACAGAAAAATTAAAATTTTATCTGCAAAATCGAAGAATTTTCTTGAACTTAAGTTTCGAATAGGTGGATTACAAGATATCAGGCTAAACTAAAATAGGCGGCTATTGGGATATGGAAGAATATTACTAGTGCATAGGCACACTTTCTTTACAAAACGCAACTTAAAAATGCAGACACAAAATTCTCAGTCAAATTTTGCTTCCGCTTTCCACAAAATGGCTCTAAAAATTTCCAAACAGGTGCTACTTTTTAAAAAGAGCTCTTGCTTTTAGCTGGGGGCTGCCGCCCCCAGACCCCCGTTTTATGTATCATAGCTACGTTGCGTTGCTTAGCTTGAATGTGTCAGCTTGAGTTTGAGTTATATACATATATATATATATATACATTATCTGGTGAAACCATGGCTCCAGCCAGAAGACAACTAAAATAATTTGAAGCAGCAGAAAGTGTTCAGAAAAAATTGCTTTCATGTCGAGAATCAAAAAATTTCCCAACTTCTGGGGGGCTGCGCCCCCCAGACCCCCTGCTTTCACGTTTATAAGAATATTGAATTCTATTCAACTACTTACCTCAGTCAAAAAACCAACTATCAGTGGTCGCACGCTTCCTACTTTTCCTACTTTTTTCCTACTTTTTCTTCCTCTCCTACTTTTTTCCTACTTTTAGCTGAAAATTCCTACTTTTTCCTACTTTTTTCCAGGAACTCATAATTTTCCTTGGAAAAACATTTAAAATCACATAAATTAACAAATTTATTGAAAAAATTGAACCAGAGGTACTTTACTGGAAAACATTTTGTGCCCGCGGCGGCGCATTTATATTTTTGAAATTCTATTGAACACCCTACCGAATTTTGATCTGAAGTGCTTGTATCATTGCTTGATGATATATACTTTTTTCAATTCAATAGTATACACCAGGGTCCGGGGGGAGTGGTAAGAAAGTTTTGGGAGTATATAAGAGTTTTTTGCAAAAATGAACCAAAAATCGGTATTCTTTCCCGTATTTTGCAGGCAGGGACGCAAAAACTTCTCTAAAAATGCCTGGATTTAGGCTAAAGATGGGCATTTTTTACGAAATAATCTTTGATTAATAATCTTCGACGGCGAACAATTTTCGAAAATTTGCCTATGTACGTATTATTGGCAAAGATTTGGGCATTCAAAAAATCTCGGGAGGGGACTATTTCGGGGGCGGGGCTGCGGCTTTTATTGTGCTTTCGCACACTGTTCCTCGGGGAAACACCCAAACTCCCAACACTGTCCGATTTTGGAAAAAATCCGTGAGGCAAACTTGCTAAGAATAAAACTATGAAAGGTCGCTAATTTTTGTTATTGTTTAAAAAATTTGCATGCAATAATTCTTCTATAAGCGTACAAAATGTGAAATGTGGATCAGCGGAACTAAAGGTGTTTATTTGCATTTTGAAAAGCCTGCTTCGTCTGTTGTGTCATTAAAAAGCTGCATAAAAAGTCATAAAAATTGCATATTTGTGCAGAAATAGTGAAACTTTCATAAAAGTTTAGAAAAGGCGGGGCTTTTAAAAATGTTTTTAAACCCAGGTTATCACGTAATTTTTGTTTAATACATTCACGTGATTAACCCCGCGGTTGACCATTTATTGACAATTTATTGTAAAAATCGAAAATCTTGATAAATTTTGTGGCTATGCAGGAGGTCGGAATTTATGGTTGCTTTTTTCTGGGTCTTAAACAGGGGGAGATGGCCCGCTTGAAGTAAAAACTAAGCAAAGAATAGCTGCATTGGAAAATACTGAAAAATGACGGAAAACAATGTGATGGAGAAAATACGAATCGTCTGCTATGATAACCCCATCTATATTTTTCCTGGCTAATGATTTTGTCATGTTCTGTAAGCTCTATTTAAAATTTTTGGTAGGAGAAGAGTCTATAGCAACTTGTAGAATTGTAGAACTGACGGATTCATTAATTGAGTCAGTTTTGGGATGTTCGGTACAAATTCTAGCAGAAGGAGTAAACTTTAAGGAATTTAATTTAATCCAAATTCCAATTAGACTATGTATATATATATGTACCTATTTTAGAGAATCTACAAAATTTTTAAAAAATCTTAAAAAGTATATATAATATATAAAATTTCGATTTTACTGCTAATTTCACAAACATTTTCCAACTACCGGAAATAACTCTGACCTTTTGTCCAATGCTTGCACGAAATAGCATTTTTGGTGCCAAATTAAGGCTCATGGAATGCAGTTTTTATAGGAAAATTCCTACTTTTTTGCTCAAATTCCTACTTTTATTTCCTACTTTTTCCTACTTTTTTGAAAATTTCTTCCTACTTTTTTCCTACTTTTTGAAAATCACTGCGTGCGAGGCCTGAACTATATATATATATATATATATACTACTGTTTGTTCTCAAAGTGAAACTTCTATATAAAACATGTGTAGAAATAAATATATAAATTTGAAAAGAAAAATTTAAATTTTGGTGCCGCCCCCCCTGTCAGAAAACTCTGGGTGCGCCACTGAACCGCGAATATGGGTTGTTCGGCGAAGCTGTGCCCATATTAATTCGCTCACAACCTAGTCCTCTTCTATTTTTGAACCTAGCCCCATATTAAGCATTTTAAAGACTAGTCCTCTCTTGATTTTACAACCTAACCATCACCCATATTACTTTTTCATGCTCCAGAGGAGCATTTTTGCTTCTTGTATCATAGGGGTCGCGGCAGCGACCCCTATAATATGTGTGAAAAGTGGCTGGAGACAGTGTAAAATAAGCTGCGCAGAAGCTGCGCAAAATCCTGCGCAGATTTCATGCGCAAATTGTAGAGCACATCGAGTTTAGTATGTCTGTGAAGTTTCAGCCCCGTATCACTTACCGTTAAAAAGTTGCGCCCCGGACCGGTTATGGCGGCGATGTTTTTTTTCCGGTTTCTCTTATTTGATGGTTGTATTGTACATAATGTTCGCCGTTTTCACGTGATCTGCAGTGGTGGGCCAACCTAAAGGGCTATGGGGTCTAGTAGTACCCTCTAAAGAATTTAAGAATCACAACTTTTTTTGCGCCGCAGCTGCGCCACAGCGCCGCAGTGGCGCCGCAAAGTCGGCTCATAGCGAAAAGTGACCATTTTTGTGGTCGTCGCTCAGGTCGAACGTTACGAGCTGGAGCTAATTTCTTTTTATATTCAGAAATTACATATATTGAACTAACTAACGGTCCAGGTTGCGTTTCTCTATCACTTCCCTAGCGACCACAGTGGCCCGTCAAAGATGGCGAAAATTCGAAAAATGAAAAATCGAAATTTCTCGCTATCTATTTAACTTTGAACGCTCAAATCTTCCATACAATGGTTTTCTGGCATGGGGAATCGATTCCCGCAGTCAGTTTTACCGTCAGACCCACCCATCTTGCTGGGCTGGTTCCACTTTGCCGTCGGGAGGGTCAAGTCGGAAACCGCTTCCTGGAGGTCCATAGTAGGCTCTACCTGGCCTCTCAAAACTTTGTCTATAGGGGTTTTCTGGTGCGCCCAGCTCATTCCCGGTGTCCTTTTTGCCGTAGGACTCATCCATCTTGCTGTGCTGGTTCCACTTTGCCGTCTGGAAGGTCATGTCGGAAACCGCTTCCTGGAGGTCCATAGTAGGCTCTACCTGGCCTCTCAAAACTTTGTCTATAGGGGTTTTCTGGTGTGCCCAGCTCATTCCCGGTATCCGTTTTGCCGTCCGACATACCTATTTTGCTGGGCTGGTTCCACTTTGCCGTTTGAAGGGTCAGTCGGGTGGGGGGTCAAGTGGTCGAAAATAAAATTTTTCAAAAGTAGTCAAATTTGGTACCAAATGAAAGCCCTAAGCGAGCTGAGCAACTTTTGTCATAGAACTGCATGCTCAAAGTGGCTGTAGAGTGCTGTGGTGGGGTGGGGTGGGGACACGCGATTTTCGGTCAAAAATGAAAGTTTTCAAAAGTGGTCAAATTTGGTACCAAATGGCCCTAAGCAAGCTGAGCAACTTTTGTCATAGAACTGCATGCTCAAAGTGGCTGTAGAGTGCTGTGGTGGGGTGGGGTGGGGACTTACGCGATTTTCGGTCAAAAATGAAAGTTTTCAAAAGTGGTCAAATTTGGTACCAAATGAAAGCCCTAAGTGAGCTGAGCAACTTTTGACATGGGACCATCCACCAATATTTGCTGTGCCAAATAACGTCACGTGCCCATGAAACTTTTGTCTTTACTTCTTCAACCGGAATTTAAAGGATATATACGTATACCTATTTATATTTATTATATATTTAAAGGATAGTTAAAGGATATATATATATACGATACAGCCAACACACACATATTATCCTCTTTTGTGCGGAGCATTTTTGTTACTTGTATGTATACGTATGTACACTAGCGTAGCCAGAAAAAATTTCGGAGGGGGGCAAGCCAAAAATGCTCTGAAATTTCTACCGCAACTAAACAGTTGGTGGACATTTTTAATCAAAATCTGGAGCTTTTTGAAATATTTTTGTTGAAAAGTAGCGCCGCAGGCGAAAATTTTACGAAATATTTATTCGCCCTACTGCTACTCATTAAAAATTTTCCTTTTGTCCCCAATTTCGGGAGGGGCATGCCCCCCTCGCCCCCCCCCTGGCTACGCGCCTGTATACGCATACTACACTCTAAAAATACCCAAATTTTAACCGCGCGACTACTCCCCCTCCCAGCTGGAGGGGCAGGGTATTTTTTGCCGGGGGGGCTGGGCCCCCTCGAAATTGACCTCCCCCCCGAAATCACCCCCTCATGGGATTTTCCCTCCCCCCGGGATTGTATGGAGGCCCGAAGTCTTGCCAAAATAGACAAATTTTCTAATATTTTCCGGAGAGTTTTTTGTAAAAATGGCTATTTTTAGCTTAAATTCTGGCATTCTTGAGAACTTTGTCTTTCTGCGTGTAAAATACGCCAAAAATGCCAATTTTTAGCTCATTTTTCCAGAAAATCTCCCCCCCCCGAACCCCTAAAAAATACCCTGGGGGGAAGCTACCCCGCCTTACACCTATGCCTCAAGCCGAAATTTCCGAAATTTTGCAATTGTTTAGCTTTGCAAAATTTGCCCTAAAAACACCTGACGTTTGCGAAATTTAAACCAGTCCCAACCCCCCCCCCACCACTCACCAGGGGCGTATCCGGGGGCAGGAAGTCTGGCCGCGCCGCACCCCCCTTTTCGGAAATTTGTTTGAAATTTTATATAGCTGTTTTTGGCTCAAATTTTGAAGTTTTTTAAAAAATTAGACTCGCACCACCCCTTCGGGTTGGACCTCCTCCTTTTCAAAACCCTGGATACGCCCCTGTCCCAGCAAAAATTTTTCGAGGTAGTTTGGAAAAATGGCTGGTGGGGGTTTACCCACCTCCCCCAATTACACCTATGCTCTCCCCCTACAGTCTTTTGCACAGCCACACCAATGGTTCCGAATAGGGGCGCACGCAGCTCGCAGACAGTCTTGTACATTTTCTGCAATGAAGAGGAGGAGTCAGCGCAGCACTATATGTATGTATATATATATATATATATATATATATATATATATATATATACTTATTCTGCGACGGAGAAGGTTTGATCCAGATGGGGGTTCCGGAGCAAGATGCAAGCACCGCGTAAAGTATTATGTTGGTCGTTCTGGTTATATACGTATGTAGTTCCAGTTTCGTGACGCCATGGTTGAATATGTGGTTCTGACAGCGTTGTCGCCGCAGATTTCTAGAATTGAACGATGTTCAGCGGACAGGATTGGAAATGCCCTCCATGTTGGCGGAGGCACTCATCGAGGGATTATTGTTCGAAAGGAACCACCTCCTGGTATGTACATATCAAGTTTTTAATGTTGTTTAAGGTAGTTTATTCCACATTTGATTTAAGGCATGGTTGGTTTTTCGACTCCTTCCCCTTTTTGTCCATTCGCCTCCTCCGGAATCTAGGGGAGGAAACACACAGTAAATTGAGCTCTTTTCAGTATACATGATATAAGACTAAAAAGTTTTTCGCGGCTGCAACGCTTTCTCTGCCTTAATTTTTACAAGTTAAGGGGGGGGGCTACGAATTTCACTAACAGTTCGATGTTGGAAAAGCTAGCTAGTCTTTTGCCACATAATAGTATTAGGTTTAATGTAAAATAGTTTAAAGTTTGAACGAATTCCATGCAGCGTAGCGTCCTGTGGAGCCATCAGAAGTTGGTGTTATCGGTCCAAAGCTCGATATGACACGTACACAAACTTGGCCTCGCCCTGGTCGCTATGTGCAAGGCAAGGTACCAAAATTTTCAGGAATTAGTTCTGACATACAGTGCTTTGATATCGTGTAAAATAATCTCTAGACTTTTCTGTGCTATACGATCAAAGTGCGAAAAATTGGGTGTTGTAGGTCTATACGGGTGGAGGTTAACTAACTTCTAATGAGCTGTGGTTTACCAAATAAGCCAAACTTTGCTGCAATTAATACTCCAAGTATCTGTCTTAACTTTGGTATAAATGACGTGATTTCGTTAATCCCTGCGTTCGCAGTGCAGGATTATATTATCGATATTGTCGCTGTTATTTGGTGCCATTTCGAAGATGTGAGCCAATTACTCCAAAGTATATACTGTGGCAGAATCGGCTGAAACTTTGCACATTACAAGCCAGTGAGTGTACCAAGATGTGCCGAAAGCTATGTCACTAAACCTCGCTCCAATGTTTAAAAATGCTAGATTGATTTCTCAAAGTATGGATGGCGATCGCTCCAAAAAGCTCTAAGACAGTTGTAAGCGCATACTGAACGAAGGAAGCGTCATATCGAAAAACGGATTTCATATTCGGATTCAGCAGGTCAAATAACCCCTATAAGCACCTTTTCGGCAAAATCGGAGACAAAAAATTTTTGACCTCATTTTTACTGCGCTTAGCTAGATTTTCAGGCCTAAAAATAAGGGTTATTTCATAACAAAAAGTTTGCTAGCACACTAACCAGAAAACCAAAACCCTTGAAACTCACAGACAGTTTGCCCCTATTAGAGCCTAATATTTGGTAAAAAGCTGGGGTAGGCTAGGGGCTGTCAATTTTATTAGATCGAAAACGGCGCACGATCACTTTGCAACTTTTTGCCAAATTTCAAACTTTGAGCTGTTATAGCTGAAGAAGGAAGCAACGCTCGAAAGCCGGAATACTTTTAATATTTAGCACTAGTAACAGATAACATTTATGGTTGAAAGTTTCAGAATTGGTCAAACCGTTAATCCACCAGAGCTGAAAAAACCTTTTTGAAAAATCCCATTTTTCGAACTAAAATTTGTACTTTGGCGTTCTGCCAAAAACGGTGTATATGAGATATATTGTTGCCCACCCTACACTTTTTTAATTTGATATGTTGGCTAACGTTGGGGGGAAAAGTAGGTCTCTCCGACGATGTCGTGCCAACCCCCTTAAATGCCTGCCTTTTCAAGTCTTTTTAATGAATTATTTGACAGATTCTGCATAGTTTTAAATGGGTTTCTATTATATGGAGTTCTTATAATTTCAAACATCTTTCAGCTTTTTATTCACATCTTTTCAATGCTTTTGCTACAGTTTCTTCTTCTCAAATTTCAAATTTTGTCCAAGTTGTGTCTCAAAAGGTGTTTACTCAAAAGGTGTCTCAGCAGCAAGAAACTCTGTTGGAAAGTTATATCAATTTTATACTCTCCTCCTCCAGCGATTAAAAGATGTTGCCGGTTGGAAATCCGTTTTCCAAATTCTGTGTGTTGCTGAAGTTTTCAGAGTATGTATGTATATGTACGTATTTCTAGGATTGTTAGTTTTTAAAATAGTACGTACCACAGCTGTTTTAGCCCATATGTGCTCTGTGTTTTGGCGGTGAATACTGGAGAAATTGTAGAACTGTTTCCATTTGTCCATTTTGAGTCCTTTGTCGGTGTTTCTAATTTCATTTCCTCTATTTCAGGAGAGGACAAGCCTGGCCGCGGCGAAGACGTGTCCCTGTCCTTTTCCGTGTTTTTGGTCAACTATGCCACTGGAGAGAAATCAAGGGCACGTTGATATATACAGCTTTAAGCTTATTCTGTGCATATACGTATATGTGTTTGCTACTAAGGGTACTGGGTAGTTATATTCCATGCTTGTTGGCGGTGTTATATACAGGTTTTAGTGTTTGTCAGAAACAGATTTTATGTAGCAGAGGAGCCGTTGGTGGGTGACAATGTGATCTGGGCATCAAAGTTTGAAACGTGGGAGTACGCACTAGCGTAGCCAGAAAAAATTTGCCAAAATTTGGTGGGGGTCTGGGGGACGGAGCCCCCCAGAATTTGAAAAATTTTTCAAATTTGATCACGTCTGAGGAATTTTTTCAAAGCATAGGAATTTTTTCGAAGCATTCTTTAAATTAAAGAACCAAATGAGGCTCAATACGTTGTCATGCACGCAAATGATGCATAAACTGGGCGAACCACATCCAATAGGGTATTTAGCACTCATTTTTGGCGTTCCAAACCCATATTATGATGGTAAATTTAAGTAAATACGCACCGAAGGCGTGAAAATGTTTTGAAAAATAGGCGTTTTACACATGGCAGGAAAAAATTCCTGGGAGCAACACAATTTCGGGGGGACTTCCCCCCCTCCCCATTCCCTCCTGGCTACGCACCTGGGGATACGTAGGTGTTCGTGCCTGAAAAGGTTTTATTTTCGCCAGTCGCTTGAAAGCGGGGGGGGGCTGATAAAACGTTGTAACAAAAAGCTCCATTCTGTTTTGGCACATGTATATATTATGTGGTCAAAATTTGGAAATAGACATTAATCAGCGCTGGCGTCTAGGGGACGGAGCCCCCCCCCTTCCAGAAGTTGGGAAATTCTTGAAATGCTGGAAAAATCGGTACTGAAAAAACCTTTAGACAAGGTTGAGAAATTTTTTGAAATTGTAAAAAAAAGTGCAGAGGAAGGTAACTTTAAAATGTTGACAACTTTTTGAGATTATAAATAATTCGTAACAGGAAGTTTTAAATCTGAAACTTTTTATACTTACTCACCGAAAAATTACTGCATACTTCATGCTTTAACCTTCGAAAACTTTTAAAATGGGTGGAAACGTGCGCTGCATTATGCCTGGAAAAGCGTAAATTATAATAAAAATTTGGATAGAAAATGATAATGATGGTTTTCTTTCGGGCATATTTTAATGTTAACTGCTTTCATTCTAAAGCAAAATAGCTGAAAGTTTCAAAGTACATAAATATAAATGTTTCAAAACTGTTTTTTGCTTTGAGCACCAATCACTCAAACAATACTGGGGACGGATTTGAAATGATTTTTGTCTGGATGAAAATTTGCGCTACTGGGGATTTTCAATATATTTCTCATCTCTGTTCCAGGCTTTGCTAATTTTTTTCCGATTTTAGGAGAATCGCATTCTGCGATTCTGGTTTGTGGACGACGTCTCCGGTAGTCAACTCTCCGCCAACATAGCCCAGGACTTTTTCAAGCATTTGCTCAAGTCTGAAGAATTTCCAAAAGGTGCGTTATTTGTACATATATACATACATACTAAAGTCTGTTATTATATACATATGTAGGGGCTCGATAGCGCAAATGAAATTTTTCACTCATTGATCGCTCTGTATGCGAGAATCGCAAGGGTGAAGCTTGAAATCCCGCGAATATGGGTTGCTCGGCGAAGCTGTGCCCGTATTAATTAGCCCGCAACCTAGTCCTCTTCTATTTTTGAACCTAACCCCCATACGTATTAAGCATTTTAAAGACTAGTCCTCTCTTGATTTTACAACCTCACGACATTTTGCCGGTTGCCTTTTCATGCTTCCGAGGAGCATTTTTAGTATATACGTACTTTACTTGTGTAGGGGCGCGATGCACCCATAATTTTGGAAAGGGGGTTTCAGCCTGCTGTGGCGCCACAACCAGCCGAAAATTGGGATTCATATTCATTAAGCATCGGTAGTACTTGAAATTTTTTGAAATTATACAAAAATTCGTAATAGAATACACGTACATACTTTTAAAAATTTAAATTTTTTTCAATTTTCTGAAATTGCGGAAAATTCGCAATGGAATCCTTCGAAATGAGTTGAGTCAGTTGAAAAGTTGCGACGTTTTTGAAGTTATAAGAATATCCGTAATGGAAATTTTAAGCAAATTGGGGGATATGATTGCTTTACGTTGTGCTTACTTTACTGAAACATGTCTAAAACCTTAAACAACTTGAGAAAGTTTAAAAAATTGCAAAACTGCGACTGCGCCATAATATTTGTTCTGCAACTGCAACTGATGCAACCTGTCTACTGATTAAGGTTGGGATGGAAAAATTGTAAAAAGCTTAACTTTGTGTTCTCCCCAAAAATCCCCGGATGGCTGGGTCGAAACGCCCACCCTTAGATGCACCCATGTGCCAGGGCTGCCGCGGTTCCTTTTTTTCCTTTTTTTTCGAGGTCGTCCTTTTTTTTCCTTTTTTCTGCAAAAATTCCTTTTATTTCCTTTTTTTTCAAAAATTTTCTAACAATTGACAAAAATGTGCCTAAAATTTAGTCTTACTGTATTAATTTCCAAAAATTTTCCGGCTTCGCCGGAATATTGTTTCACTTAATTTTTCAGTTTTATTATAGAATAGCTAAAGCTACGTATATACATACATTTTTACTTAATTAGTTTTTAATTAATTAATAGTTTTTGAGTAAAATGCACTAAATACGATCGCAAAATGCATAGACGTCACAGTCATGTTTTCCAAAAAAGTGCCTAGAAGTCAAGATTGCAATTGTTTTGGGGGTTCCGAGGCCTCTCTTTTAGTTCTACCCCACAGGGTATTTTTGGAGAGAAAGCAAAAGGCGATCTATTTTTAAAGCATAAAATAACAGATAGTAAAATTTTGGTTCCTGCGGTGCCTCAGTCTCTATTTCAAATTTTAAATAAATTGCGCGCCTGTAAATATCTTTATTTCTCTCAATTTTTAAAAATTTTCACGCCTGGCGGCATCGCTCTTCTATCTAAATTTTTTAAAATTTTTCGCACCTGCACAGCTGTTATATATATCTCAGTTTTTAAACATTTCTGAGTCTGCGCCACTTGTCTACTTCACGTTTTAGAAATTTTCGCGTTTTTCGATGTGAATTTTTAATCTTCATCTACAGCATTTTTGCATCTCAATTCAGTTTTAAACTTTTTGAAATTTACTATCATAGGGGTCGCGGCAGCGACCCCTATAATATGTGTGAAAAGTGGCTGGAGACAGATAAGCTGCGCAGCAGCTGCGCAAAATCCTGCGCAGATCCTGCGCAGATTTTATGCGCAAATTGTAGAGCACATCGAGTTTAGTATGTCTGTGAAGTTTCAGCCCCGTATCACTTACCGTTAAAAAGTTGCGCCCCGGACCGGTTATGGCGGCGATGTTTTTTTTCCGGTTTCTCCTATTTGATGGTTGTATTGTACATAATGTTCGCCGCTTTCACGTGATCTGCAGCGGTGGGCCAACCTAAAGGGCTATGGGGTCTAGTAGTTAGTACCCTCTAAAGAATTTAAGAATCACAACTTTTTTTGCGCCGCAGCTGCGCCACAGCGCCGCAGTGGCGCCGCAAAGTCGGCTCATAGCGAAAAGTGACCATTTTTGTGGTCGTCGCTCAGGTCGAACGTTACGAGCTGGAGCTGGTTTCTTTTTATATTCAGAAATTACATATATTGAACTAACTAACGGTCCAGGTTGCGTTTCTCTATCACTTCCCTAGCGACCACAGTGGCCCGTCAAAGATGGCGAAAATTCGAAAAATGAAAAATCGAAATTTCTCGCTATCTACTTAACTTTGAACGCTCAAATCTTCCATACAATGGTTTTCTGGCACGGAGAATCGATTTCCGCAGTCAGTTTTACCGTCAGACCCACCCATCTTGCTGGGCTGGTTCCACTTTGCCGTCGGGAGGGTCAAGTCGGAAACCGCTTCCTGGAGGTCTATAGTAGGCTCTACCTGGCCTCTCAAAACTTTGTCTATAGGGGTTTTCTGGTGTGCCCAGCTCATTCCGGGTATCCGTTTTGCCGTCCGACGTACCTATTTTGCTGGGCTGGTTCCACTTTGCCGTTTGAAGGGTCAGTCGGGTGGGGGGTTAAGTGGTCGAAAATAAAATTTTTCAAAAGTGGTTAAATTTGGTACCAAATGAAAGCCCTAAGCGAGCTGAGCAACTTTTGTCATAGAACTGCATGCTCAAAGTGGCTGTAGAGTGCTGTGGTGGGGTGGGGCGGGGACTTAGGCGATTTTCGGTCAAAAATGAAAGTTTTCAAAAGTGGTCACATTTGGTACCAAATGAAAGCCCTAAGCGAGCTGAGCAACTTTTGTCATAGAACCGCATGCTCAAAGTGGCTGTAGAGTGCTGTGGTGGGGTGGGGTGGGGACTTAGGCGATTTTCGGTCAAAAATGAAAGTTTTCAAAAGTCGTCAAATTTGGTACCAAATGAAAGCCCTAAGCGAGCTGAGCAACTTTTGTCATAGAACCGCATGCTCAAAGTGGCTGTAGAGTGCTGTGGTGGGGTGGGGTGTGGACTTAGGCGATTTTGGGTCAAAAATGAAAGTTTTCAAGAGTGGTCAAATTTGGTACCAAATGAAAGCCCTAAGCGAGCTGAGCAACTTTTGTCATAGAACCGCATGCTCAAAGTGGCTGTAGAGTGCTGTGGTGGGGTGGGGTGGGGACTTAGGCGATTTTCGGTCAAAAATGAAAGTTTTCAAAAGTGGTCAAATTTGGTACCAAATGAAAGCCCTAAGTGAGCTGAGCAACTTTTGTCATAGAACTGCGTCTTTATTTTCTCAATTTTAAGGATAGACACAGGCCATCACACACATATTATCCTCCTTTGTGCGGAGCATTTTTGTTACTTGTATGTATATTCCGGTAAACTTCAAAACTAAGCGTTCGTATTTTAAATGTTTTTAAAGATTTCCGTTACAGATTATTCATAATTTCAAAAAATTTCAAGGTCTCAGTTGCTGATTTTTCCATAACTTTTATCGAACGGTTTTAAAGGTTCCCACCACGGATTTTAGATATCAAATTTTTCAACTTCTGTGGGCTAAATTTTGTAGGCTCGAACTTTTCAAAATCCTAAGTGCGTCCCTGATTGAAGTTACAAATTTCTATAAATTCTATAAGTTTCTTAGGGGACTCCAGCCCCCTGATCTTCAGCTTAGCATTTCTACTTTATTCTATTTTCATTCGTATATTACAAATTGCTTTCTTATTTTCGGGTACAAAGCTAAATTTTAGATATTAGTGGAATCTGGAGAAGGCCTATTTCTTCATTAAAAAGCGTTGATGGTTCCATAGCCGATTCAATTTCTGAAGTGCTGTGCCCCCAAATCTCGCTGTTTTAACCCAGTTATACGCTACTTCAAGCTCAAATAACCGAATTCTCGCTCTGCGGGTTCATATCTCGGATGAAATATTTTATACCAGGTCGCATTGCTTTACTTGTTTCTTTGCGTCAAAGTTAGATATTTAAAGGATAAATTCTCCGAAACCTGTTCTTAAGGTGTTCTCAATTTAAACTTCAAATCTTTACGAAGCTAGATTGTAATTATACAAGAATTTAGGTCAAGTGCAGATAGCGCCTTCCTGTTTCCGATTCCAGGGTCGGAAATATTAAGATAAAAATACAAAAGAAGGTACAAAACCAACAAATTTCGTGCCTTCGGCTCGTATTTTCTGTTTTATAATAGCGTATTTACTGTGATCAAGAAGACGCAGCTTGAAACGCGTCCGCATTTGCATTTTATATAGTGTTTTGCTTAAATTTTCTTTGCTTAGAAACGTATGTAAATGTTTCAAACCTTGTGTGGCTGTTAAAAATGGAAAAAATTTAATTTTTTGCTCAGTAACGTTATTAATTTATGTCTGAAAATTCCTTTTATTTCCTATTTTTTGTCGGACAAATTCCTTTTTTTTCCTTTTTTTCGGGTGCAAAATTCCTTTTTTATTTCCTTTTTTCTGAGAAAGGTCGCGCGGCAGCCCTGATGTGCGCATATACGTACCGTTAGTTGCCTGGCGCCCTGTTTATTTTCTTAATTTTTGGTTTTTCAGTATGTTTTTCTATTTTTTTTTCTAGACTACGCCGGCTTTATCAAGCGTCTGCTCAAACTGATGCAGGGAAAGTATCTGGAACTGTGGAAACTGGAACTGGAACTGGTCCCGCTGATTGAGACGGGGGCGGAGACGGTCACACATCCGGCGCCTCGACATGTCTGTAAGCTGACTCTTGATTTAATAAATCTTTTCTCTCTGGATAAGAGCGCTCACAGCGCCCATTGGCTCTCTCTCCTGTTTCGGACTAAGGCTTTGCAGAGGGGGCAGGTGTTTTTCATTTATTTCTTTTTACTAGAAATTTGAACGGTTTGACAGCCTGTTGAAATGCTTATTTTTCCAGTTTCGGACTAACACTTTGTCTCTGCAGGAGGGGCCAGATGTTTATTATTATTTGCTCTCTCTAGAAATTTGAACGGTTTGGCTGGCAGCCTGTTGCGATGCTTATTTTTTCTTTGTTTTTTGATCTACAGCTGATTTGTTGTTGTTTTTTTCCAGATGAGAGTAGTGTATGGGAGCAGACAGACTATGGTATGTCCATTGACAGTAGTCACATACAGGAGGTTCTGGAGCATGCCTATCCGGGTGGTCTCAGCGTGGAGTTTCTGGCCAAGTAATGTTGGATAAGTTCTGAAAATATCTGAAAAAAAGGTTTTTTCAACGAATTTTGTGAGGTAGGAATTGAATCCACAACCTTTGGTTAACCAATTAGACTTCTAATTAACTAATTAGACGGATTTTTTTGTAGTTCCCTGGTTGCCGTTGGACTATCTTTTTTATGGCAGAAACGTTCATCTAGGGATCATTTAAAATTTAAATTTTAAATTTTAAAATCTTTAAATAAAAATTAAGTTTTAAGTTTAGGCTATATTTTCTGCTTGTTTTCTAGAAATTTGAAATGCTCAGAGGAGGAGGTATTGATGTACTTGGAGCACCTGGAGACACAAGGAGTCGCCAGCCGACTGGAGAATGGAACCTGGGCTCGGGCTGCCCCTCAACTAGGTATGGTGGTGCTGACAAGATAATTGACTTTATTTTCAGGAGGGTTGTGAGTTGACGGCCTAGTGTGCATGGGTGTTTTTGTTAGCAGAAATAATAGCAGCAACGCCCTCTACAGTTTTGTGAAGGAGGCTAATTTTCTGGTTCTGCGAACCTTCACAGTGCCAGTGATTAAAGTTTGTGGAAAAATTCATTCAGCAAGTTGTTTGTGTGCTGAATTTATGTTATCGTATTATGGTAGCAGCTTTCAGCGTAAGCACACAATATGAGCATGGGCATGGGGGTAATAATCAGGGAAGCACCTGACCTATGTATACACCGAAGATAGTATTCGGAAATCTCCTGTCAAAGATTGTTCACTTTTTGCAAATTTTTTGCTTGCACGCTTGTCGCACTCTTAGTTATTATGTGCTCTTGTAGCTATTACAGCCGTGTAGCTGGATAACAGGCTATTTTATCGTTATTTATGTATAGCTTTTTGTTTACATTACTAGCCCTTTCTCATCCCACTTTTTTCGCCCTAAAGCAAACCCACGCTCCTAATACTGTTTCATTATTGTGTTGTCTGTACTCTTTAATCTGTCATAAAGAAATATTATTTCTTTATGATTAATGCGGCCTTGTATCCTTCGTGGATCCGCCGTTTACCTTCTCATTTTCTTGCCTTGAATACCCTCATCTTCTGTGGTAGCTGTTCCATTGGTTCTTGTTTCTCTTTGCAGAGCAACGCGTCCACAGTGGCTCAGAGGACCACCTTGCCGCCGGTGGGGGCCTCGCCTCAGCGCCGCACCATCACGTGATTCAGAAATCGGGCCAACCGACCATTGCCATCATCACGGCCCTCTATGTGGAGAAGTTGGCCGTCGATGCCCTCACCCAGGATCGGGAGACCTTTGTTCGATTTAAGACGGATGGTTGGTTAGGCAGAATGCGACAAATTAAAAATCAAATGAATTATAAACTGAAAATCAGTTTTATGTTTATCTAATTTGGATCACCAAATTTGTGGTGCTCTCTATGCTTGTGTTTTGAGTTTATTGATGCTTGTATGGTTAGTTGAAAAGGCAAGTTACAGTTGCTGGTTATACCAAGAGTATATACATAATGTATAAGAGTATGACAAGCCGCTCACTCTATGCAGTCAGAGCCAAAACTATGCTATGTTCGCTATCGGTTTACCCCCTCTCACTCCGCCCCTATATGGGTACTGGGTCCAAACGGGGGTACGCTCACTCGCTCTATGTTTATGTGCTTAAGCTCAAAAACACAAGCAGTACGTAAGTGTAATTTGTGTCTGTTTCAAACCTTAGAACACAAACATATCGGGCGAATTCACTTTGTTCACTGGAGTCCAGTTTGGGGAGGGGGTAAACCGTTAGCGAACATAACATAGTTTTGCTCTGATTACGGATAGCTTGTCAGCTGTCACACTCTTACATTATGTACTCTTGGTTATACCAAATGAAATGAAATGCCACCGCTTCTTGAGCTCTCCCGTTATTTTCTGTTAAGCAGGGAAAGATTAAAAACATTTATTTTTGCTATATATAATTCCAATAGATATTTTCTCTCTTTTTTGCAGGAGAATCTCATATCTATACCCTTGGGGAGATCTGTGGGCATCGTGTGGTCACCATCAAGCTTTCCGCAGTCGGCCATGATCGTGAAGCTCGCACTGCGGCCGGCAGTGTTACTACAAGACTTTTGGGTATGAGAGAAGAAAAAACTTGACACTTTTTTGTGGTTTATATTTAAGGTTTTTTGGGACGGAGGGTTGGGGGGGGAGGGGGGTTAGGTGCCTTTAGGTTCGGATAAATTTTTTGACAGATTTGATTTGAAGCAATATTGTGAACACGTTTTGGCCAAAAATGTTGATACAATATTTTACCCGGCACCTTGGCCCCACCCCAACCCCACCATCTCAGTCCTTTCGGAGGAGCCCCGGGCGGTCTTGGAGTTCCTCAAGGGTGTGGGGAGGTATTAACCTCTCCAATCATATTGGGACCCTCCTAGACGATCCAGGAAATCACAACACACAATATTTTGGAGATTGCATGATCCAAATTACATAATTAATTTCTTGGTTGGTTTATATCCACTGATCATATGTTCTTCTTTCCAAGTCTTCCCTTAACAGTTATACCTCTTATACCTTATGTGTGTGCTATAGTAATTTTTTTTGTCTTTTGTTTTTTTCCAGGCGGTTTCCAGTCCATCAACCATGTCTTTATTGTGGGCATTGGCGGCGGTGTGCCTCACTATACCGACTCGACGCGTCACGTTCGCCTGGGCGATGTGGTGGTATCCTACCCGTCCCCCATGGGGCTGCCTGGCTCCGCCCTGTCTCCGGAGGGCAAACCCTATGCCTATGCCTACTGTGATGCTGTTAGGCGAAATAGGCTCACGGATGCGGTAGGGTGACAGGTTTTCTTTTTCGGAGTTTTTTTTGAAGAGGGGCGGTACTATTTTTGTGGGTTTTTCGAAATTTCAGGATGGGTCGACTTTTGGGGGCCATTTTTCCTATTTTCTCCGATGTCACTTATTTTTGTAGTCGAAACTATATATTTTGACGAATTTTGTAGAGTAATTTCACCTCAAAGTTGAGGATGCATGTGTTAGGCGTAGGAAATTTCGAAAGTTGTCATTTTTCGCGTGTGAACATCCGCCGATAAGCGTTACTGGATCTGGACATTTGATTACATCCAACTACTGCTGCTAAAATGTTAAACTGTGTCACTGCGTGGAATTAGAATTTTAAGCTGGGCCTTGTTCATTTTTGAATTAATTTTTGAGAATTAAATCTGATTTAAAATTTAACTTGGTATCAGTGACACAGTTTTCACTTTATAGCAGTAATTTGATGTCCAGATTCATGGCCAGAAGTTTTTGGCGACTCTAATTTAAAGACATAGTAACACATCGGTTTGGATAATAAAATAGGTAAAAATCAGCGACTTCTAAGAATGGTCCCAAAAGTGGAGGGTAGATTTGTAAGTACGGGATTTTTTACGATTTTTGATTTTTTTGTTTTTGGCACCATTTGGGGTGGTTATTCGCTTTGAGCGATTTGAATGGAATTATAAGTTGTGGATGGTTTTTCCAATATAGGTGGATGGTTTTTTCCAATATAGTTTTTAAAGTTTTCTAATTTTCCCTGTGAAGATGTTTTACTTGTTTCGTTTGTACATGTATTTCATTTGTTTTTCCAGGTGGAAGGTTATGCGGTGAAAACCTGGTCTCAGGATTCCCCGGAAATACCTGCCGTTACCAAAGACTTACTGTAAGAAATCTTCTTTTGATTGTTTCCTGTAAAATTTGATAATGCTGAGTTTTGCGTTTTGTATGCCTCTTCAATGATGGATTCTGAATTTTTCTCGGGTTTTTTTAAGTTTTTCTCTTTCTACAGTTTCAGCACATTAGACTTTGGAATTTTGTATATTTCGCTTTTTTTGTTTCTGGTGGTCAGTGGAGTGAATAAAATGAAGTACGTAGATACGGTGGTAAAGTGAAAGAGACTTATCCTTTTGCAACGTGTTTTTAAGTTTTATATTTTTCGGCTTGTCTTAATTTCAGTGACGAAAATCTCTCATCAGCCAAGCAGCCGACCTGGCATCAGGACGTTCAACAAGCGCTGGAAGAGTTGCCAACCAGCTCAGGCAGTACCCCTGGGTCCGGGGGCTTGGACCTGAACTTTGAACGGCCTCCCGGTCAAACGGACAAACTCTACATGTGGATTGGGGATGGGGGTGTGGTGGAAGTGCAGCACCCCGAGTCACGTGACCAGCCTCGGCTTCATGTGGGACCTGTGGGTAAGTGATGGTAATTGGAATTGTTTTAATAAATTATTTAACTTAATTATTTATTTAAATTAATTAATTATTTATTTAAATTAATTTATGTACGTATGTTGGATTTGGATTTATTCCAAATTTGAGGAATTTGAGGTATAGGCCGAATTTTCTGGATTTCTAACACCATAGTCGTTTTGACCGTTTGGTAGCAGCAAACTTTAATTTAGTCCAAAATTACATTATAAAGTGTCTGTGGAAAGAAAACTCTGTTTTGTTAATTAGTTGAATCATAGGTTTTTGAGTTTTTTGCACATTTTGTCTCTCTTCTATCATTTCTAGGCAGCGGACGTATGGTGGTGTGTGACCCGCAGCTGCGTGCCGACTTTGCCACCAACTTTGGCATCCGGGCCTATGACAATGAGTTTGACACGGTGGTGGATTCGATTTTCGGCAACCGTATTGGGTCCTGGGCCCTTGTGCGGGGTATTTCCGACTATGTGGATGGAACTCGAAGCAAGGAATGGCAGGCCTATGCTGCCCTGCAGGCGGCTGCGGTTACCCGGGCCTTGATATCACGACTTCCTAAAGACTAGAGACTGTTTTATGATTAAATTTTATGGTTTTATTGTTTATCCTCTATCTATATAATTAATTTTGTGGAGAGGGGGTAAAAATAGGCCCTCGTGTTTTAAATACAGGGGGGGCTGTGTCCGCATAATGATGAGTAAAAATTGCTGTTTGATTATTTAGGTAATTTTTGTCATATTGAATTATTACGTTATTCAAATATAGAAGTGTAAAATTTGATCACGTCATATTGTAGTTGAAAAACTGTGTACATTAATGCGCAAGCGTAAATACATCAATAAAATAATCTGAGTCTGTTAACTGGCATTTCTCTCTGTTTTAGTTTTTGGTCATATTATGCTTCTTTTAGTCTTTTTATGGGCAGAGCTTCAACATGACCCTAGTGTTTATTACCAGTTATATACTGTATTTTAGTCAATTTGTGTGTATGCATTCTTGAGAATAATTTAAGATCTAAAATGAATTAGATTGGGATAAATTAAATAGAATTACAGTAAATAGATTGATTTCTCTTGTATCTGCAGGATTAAAAAATTTCTGGAATTTTTCAAATTGGGAAACGTATTTTAATAAATACTGTGTTAATTTACAAGAATTCGAATAATGCAGTGTTTCGGTGTTGAATGAGGCTTTTTGAAGTAAACTGAAACGAACGTACGTGGATATCATATTACTGTGTGTTGCTTTCGTGTTGTGTTATGCTATTGTGTACTCTGTTTTTATTTTTTCGTGGATTATTCTTGTTGTTCTATTTGTTTCATAATCAGTCGTTGTTTTGAGCATTTTTGTCAGAGTTTTGTTGTTGCGGTTATGGCACTTTCATATTAATATAGCCAGTTGTATTTTGCGTGTAACATAATTTTGTTAAGTCACTGTGTGTACGTATGTTTAGCTTCTGTTGCGTAGATATGAATATATATAGGTCGTTAGGTATAAGATAGGCTTGTCTCCAAAAAATATTGGGTGGTGGGTTTAGGTGGTCTGACTTTGTACAACAGTTTGGTCAAAATTCCAATTATACAACGACCTCTGTCACAACTTTAATGCCTAGCTAATAAGCAAATGTAAGCATTTTATCTAAGACTACAATAAAGGCAAAAACTTACATTTTTCAGAAATATAATGCAAAATTTCAGCAATTCTGAGCAAAAATCTTAAAATTTGGTACGCGTCGTTTGCTTTGCTACTTTTCGTTATTTGGTTTTGAAAATGACTTAGGGTGCACACCATACTTTTGTTGGGGGCGTGGCGGGGTTTCAGGCAGAACCAGGGGCCTTTTCACGAAAGAATAGAGTAGAGTAGAGTTAGAGTTAAAATCAACTGTTTTAACTCGTTTTAACTCCACTAAAGCTTGAGTTTCCCGCTTTAACTCTTTCATGAAATGGATCGAGTTAATTTTAACTCTACTCTACCCTTTCTTGAAAAGCTTCCTGGACTTCACGGTTTTTGTATTTGTTGGAAAAAAATTGACGATGTTTTACGACGGTAGGTAACTGTTCCTTAAATACTGTCTTTAGGTAGATGCATGTGTGGGTCCCTTTGTTATCTGTACACACTTTAAATTACTTGTTTGTGCACTGAGCACCTGTTGTAGTTGTACTGTTTTATTACGTAATCTGGTCTTCCTCTACGCAAATGTGATTAATTTTTTCATATTGTTTTTGCACTCACTTGTTTTCATTTTCATGACCACTTTCTTATTCCGCAATTTCGGACACAGTTTTCTGTTTTATGTCTAATTATTGGCAATGCAATTTTGATTCGTGTTTCTGACTGATTGCCTTTCTATTACGTCTGTGTGTAATGTGTACTTATATATATATTATTTTTAATTTTGATTATGTGAATTTATGCGTATACTAAGGGTGTATTAATTGGTTTGCAACTGTATTCAATTAACATTGCTATGACTGTTCCCGCAATATTTCGAAAGGTTGAAATTGAGTGTTGGTTAACTAAAGAATTAAGTAATTCAGTTATTAATTAAGCAATTGGCTAATATACTGAGACTAGAGATTATATCCGATTTCAACCTTTAGTTTCACCTACCTTTTATAGTACAATGTTCGTGGTTGTGTTTTCTTTGGTAAGATTTCGTCTGAACAAAAACAGACCTGTTTTTTGCATTGAACTTTAGGCTTTACTTTTCCTACATGAAATGATTTTACAGCCATACACGTGTAATCCTTCACATATTCTACACACACATTCCGTTTTATGCTATTCATTCGTTTCGGGGCCTGCGTTATTGGATCAATTTTTGCGTTATTTTAGCTTTTTGGCATTCTTTTATTCATGCCAGCATAACTTTGCTGTAGGTAATTGTTTTTGTTGTCTCTGTATATTGTTCTGTCATGCGTGTTGTTTAGCTTAGCATTAAACCAGTGCTGCTTTAGGGTTAGGTTAGGTTAGGCTGGAATATTTTTGCAGGGAAACAGCCATAGTAGGGGATTGAAAAAATAGCTAGGATTAGCTTGGAATTTTGATGCAGTTTAGTTGGATAGCTTTTTTTTTGTTATGGCATCTGATATGCATAGTATCAACCAGGCCACATAATAGCGCTGTAATTAGATTATTCGTATGTGGCGGTTAAGGGCCGTATTTACCAAGCCCTACTAGCCTACCACTGGTAGCTTTTAAAGGTTACCAGTGGTTAAACCAGTTAATTACTTACAGAGACCCATTTCACCAACATTTTCTAGCCAGTGGTAGCATACCGCTGGTAGCTTACCGAGACGTGTTTTGTAAACCATCCGTGGACGTGGTTTGCAACGCATATTTTTAGAAAAAGATGCTGATTTTTTGCTATTTTTCTTCAGAAAAGGTCAAAAATGCCTTCAGTGTTTAGCACGCTTTTCATTTATCAAGCGAAAAATAGGTTAGGAAAACATGATGTCATACAAGATTACTTTTTCGAAGTATAATCCCAAAACTCCATTTTTAAATTTTCCACAATTGCACATTTATTGTTAAAACATTTAGCAAAAGCATCGTTAATAAAATCCTATATGATAATATGATAATTAGCTAAGGGATTATAGCCGGGAAGCCCCAAAATATAATACTTCAGGTGGGGGATCCATTTCGCTCATTTGAGTGGGATATTTTAACGAGGAATAAAATTAAACTAGTATCTCTTACGGCTCTTGAGTAATTTCACGTTAACGTTGGGTTCTGCATGTATTAAACATAGGAAACTGAAACAGTTATATGTAAGCTAAAAGCGTGAACGTGATTTGCGGGAATTTGCCTCAGTTGGCTGCAGCACCCTTGGTTCTTTTCTTTCTCAACAGCTGCTGTACTGCATTCTTTTAAAAAACTTAGTGTGTGATAACTGATACAAAACCAAATTTAATCTGAATCTTAAGATGTTAAGTGTTATTAACTGCAGCTAGATTTTTTTAGCTGTCGCATTGCGAGTATATATGCTATTAAATATTTGCCAAAATTATATGTCCCCAGTCAGAGTCACTAGCTTATAAGAAAGCAATTAACAAAACATTTGAAAGAATGTAAATGGGAAAACGACTACTAAGAAATAAGAAAATTTAAAAGTACATCAAATACAATTAATCAGACTTGAAAATTGTGAACTGAGCGGGTCTAGGGATCCAGGTCTGTGTGCCCTATCATTAGCTTGCGTACGCAGAGCTTCGAACTATTGAACTAACACAGTGATT
This sequence comes from Trissonchulus latispiculum, assembly GCA_030248195.1. Lineage (NCBI taxonomy): Eukaryota > Metazoa > Nematoda > Enoplea > Enoplida > Ironidae > Trissonchulus > Trissonchulus latispiculum. Next base: position 27,707 of record JASAND010018818.1, read on the forward strand.
CTCGGGTTAATCACGTTTTTGAGAGGCTGTAGCAGTCTTGTAATCCGTAAATCCCAACATGGGCCGTATTCACCAAGTCGTGGTAGCCTTACCAGTGGTAGGGTTACAGACGGTAAGAAAACCAATTGGTTAGCCGAGCGTATTCACAACCAATTGGTTAAATTACCGGTGGTTAACCAGTGGTTTACTTACAGTAGTTAAAAGCAGAGCATTGTTTGACGCATATTGGCACGAGTTTCCCCTTCTTACTGACACAAGAAGTGTTCTAAGACTGCAGTGTGGATCTTTTAATTTAGTTTCTTGTATCCTAAAGTGTTTCATAAAGTTAAATCATTTCATATTCGCACGTGTGCTTATACATTTAATTAGTGTCACAATAAATCAGTGTTAAAGTATTTTTATCTGAGTCTGCTAGGGCGATTGGCCGTGTGTTTTGCCATTCGATGGTACTTTTTCTTCGCATAGCATCTTCTGCCTACCCTTAGTTTGCGGCCTAAGCACAAAATATGCACATTTTAAGTTGGACTGTTTCAATAACTTATTTCAAAAAATAATTACTTAATTAACTGATTAGTTAGGTTAATTTACACGAAATTTATCAGATAACTTACAATTTAACCTATCGAATTTATTTAGTTTGTTTGTTTCTTTTTGTCATTTATGGTATACTAACTATGTTATTTATGTTATACTGGCTATATATGTTCTTTAGTTTCTGTACGTATTACGCATTCTGTTTCTTTTCTGCTTATTTTTTCATTCTTGAGTAAACTTCTTCTTCTTTTTCTTCTTCTACGTGTAACAAATATCCGTATGAAACGTTTTGGTCAATTTGCAAAGGAAATATTCGTGTATCGTTTTCAAGTTTCTTTGTATTTACAATGCGTTTAGGATACTTGAATCTTGGTGGGATGACTTTCAGAATTAAATATAAATTGCCACTGACTAAATTTGAATTGATGATGACATTAATTTAACCGCAACCAAAGGGTGCCTCTTGCGATTAATTTTCCTGTGGTAGTGGTTAAAACTGATAACAAGGCTTTATAGGGACCAGAATTTTCTCTCAAAACATTTTCACGGTTTTATAATGCACTGTCTGCGGGTTTCTGTTATGTTGCTGTTTGGACCTGCGATTGCCAGCGCAGCCAACATTCACTGCAGCCGATTGCAATTGGATGACGTCAGGTCCGAGTTTCCCGGTTTGGACATCCAATTCAAAACGCCACATCAGCTGGAAACCCTGTGCGACGGGTTGAACTATGTGCGCCACCGTAGACCAAATTTGTTGAGTTGTGAACCTCTGCTTTCCCTGTCACACCTGTGCGCAGACAAAGAAATGTATCAGAAAACCCTACGTCATTTAGGGTGCATATTTGACACCATGAAAGCGCATAGGTCAGTGTGTGTACTAGTATACCTACGCAAATTTGTTGATGTCGGATCATAAAAAGGATATATAATAAGAAAGAAAGTAGTTGATCAGAGTATGACAAAGAGTATATGTTAGATAAGCGCGAGTGTGATAAGCGTAATGCCTTATGCCCGGTTCATACCTCTGTTCGTTTATCCGTTTGTCGGTTTGAGTTGTTGATTCATTGCTTTCCGTTTGTCCGTTGGCGTGTTTGTCCGTAAGGGATGTCGGATGTCCGTTCAGACTTCAACACTGCTCTACTTTTCCGGCTGTCCGTAAGCAGCAAGTATGAATCAGTTTGTAAAAGCAAACCAGACAAACGGACAAATGGAAAGCTAGGTATGAACTGATCTATAAGTTCAGCAAAATGGACAAACGGAGAAACGGAAATTCGGACCAACAGACAAATGGAAAAGCGGACAAGCGGAAAATAGGTATGAACCGGGCTTTAGACATACACAACCTTGATACCCTAGTTCTCTTCTATCGATAAAGATACTCAGAAATTTGCTGTTGATTTACTTGCATAATTGTATTCTTTCCAGGGAGGGAGTGGAGGCGTGCATTGGACATAAAAATGATCAAACGATTGTGTACTGCTGGACGGGCCTAATTGGATCCGAGTGTAGTCCAGAGGCTGTAGACGTGTACACAGTCCTGAGCAGAATATTTGACTAAATAACAATATTGACCTTTGATGGTAATATATACTTCATTTAATAAATTGGGCTGGTTCATATTCAAGTTGCTATAGGTTAAAAAGTTTATCATATGTAAGTTTTAGTCCAGTCACTAGGTATGGCTTTTCTCTACTTGACCTTGACAATTAATTTGCATCCCGAGCCCAGGTCGGATTTTACTGTATTGAGATTTGAGAATCAAAAATACATCGTTAAAATCATGAAAAGTTAAGTTCTAGTTCTAAGTTCTAAGTTAAGTTATACTTCTTCGTTAGGCCGTCTGCCCGCTTGGGTTGGGCTTAATCGTGAAAACTGTTCAATTTTTCTTGCGCCCAAACGGACACCTCTATACGGACAAATGGACAAGTCGTGGGATAGTGAAGTGTAACAACGATAGTAACTATCTGAAGTGAGAACTGAAACGTAAAACTGTTGATATCTGAACGGAGTCAGATGTCTTAGGACGTTGGTTGAAACCGCTGCCACGGTATCCTACGCCGAAATAGAAATCCGATATGCTAAAACTGACTGTAGCTAGTGTCACATTCCTCGGAACTTGAAGATCCGAAATCGTTAAACTACGATTTTGTGAAGCTTGCAACAGCGAGCCTGTGTAGTGGTCATCATCAAAAATTATGTTGCGCTTAATTTTGTACCGGCACGTTTTTTCTTTTTGGCGGTCCGGCTAGCAAACCAAGGTCATGCAAAGTTCTGCCAAAACAAGTTTTGCACCATTTTCGTTACATTTTGAAAAAATTTTGGCTCTATTGCTTATTTATTATCAACATACCCTATCACGTAGACTACATTTCCCTGGGTCATTCGGCAGACGGGCCGGGTCACGACCGCCGGGTTTGTCTCTACTCTTCTGGACTTATCATCAACTGGCTCGACACCGACAGGCCGACAACTCTACCTGCGCTGCCTATTGAAATTAATTCGTACCCCTGCTCAAATTAATTTGGATGACAGACCAAGACAAACTGAAGTCATTGAATTAAACAACACTACTACTAACAAGGACGTTTGTATAGACAAGACTGAACTCCATACCTATCCGTCTACCTGCGCAATCAACAACCACAGTGATGAAAAGACCACCAGCTTTATTTACTATACAACCATTTCAAAACAAGCAAAATTATGCAAACAAAACGACAATTATAATAAAACTATTGTCAACCAAAAAATGGACATCAAAAATCACCGCTATAGGCACAAATTTCCCCAGAAAAGAAATCGGCCCATTTATTCACTGTGAGGATCATCTACCGACAGATTAAAGCTTTAGGGCTTAATCCTAAACCAAGGGGACTCAGCCAGCTAGCTAGCTAACCAGTCAAGCTTACTGGCAAGCTAGCTGGAAGCCGTAGCTTTGGGGCTGGGCACGCGAACCGACACAGCCTCCATTCGACCGAACATTTCCGGATCATAGATCACTCGAACGATCAGGGAACAGCTGGGACAGGTGGCCACCTCTTCACCGGACTCAAGCTGCTCTCGGCTGATCTCAAATCGGTCCCCACAGGGGCAGGGATAGTAGTACATGTCGGTGGACTCGTCCAGCTCGAAGTCCTCAATTTCCACTTCGTCATGAAAGATGGACATTACGATAGGGGGTATGGATTACATTCAATTGCTGAAAAAAAGAAAGTCGAAAGAAAATTAGGATAAAATTAAAAGTTAACATTAGAAAGAATAATTAGCTAGAATTAGAATGTGATTAAAACAAAAAGGTAGCACAGAAGCGATTCACTGCGGAATTATGCTCAGTTAAGGGGGGGGCTACTAAAATCGACTTGCCCCGACTTTGTCCGATTGGCCTACTTTTTGGCGAAGATGTAGAGCATGGGTCTGGTCAACAAAATATCGGGTACTGAGATCTTAGCTGCCTTCCAGCCAAGTGCAGCCGTCGGGTTTATGTGCCCGACCCCCTGTTTTTCGCAACTACCAACATAATTAATTAAAAATTTCTGCTGGATGCAAGACCGTAGCTTCAAGGTTGCCATTTGCAAATACGATTTGGCACATGTGCCCCTATCTGCCGAAAAATACTAGACGTCTGTATCTTATCTGCATCTTTGGGAATTACTCTTCAAAGCCGAAGTTTCGGCCAAAATTTAAAAAATTTTTGGCTAACGAGAGGAAAATTTTATTACTGGTGCGAGCTATACGGCTGTAATTTGGCATAAAAGGAGGCCCTATAGGAGTACTCATTTGTGCCAAATGGCAAGAAATTCTGCAGAGTGAAAAAATTTTTGTCAGCTTTAATCTTCAAAAATTGCCAAAATCGCCATTTTCAGTCTGTCGGATCCTGTGTAGCGGCTTTCTGCAGCCATGGAAGCCGCAAACCTTCACTAATCGAGCTGAAATAGTTTGTGTGTGTGTGTTTTCAACCACGCTGAGTTCAAATATCTCAAAAAATTTTAATTTCAAAAAATTTGATTTTTTCGATTTCTGGGGTACCATTGTCCCAAAAAGGCGATTTTGACAATTTTTGAAGATTAAAGTTGACATAAAAATTTTTTCACGCTGCAAAATTTCTTGCCATTTGGCACAAATGAGTACTACTATAGAGGCTCCTTTTATGCCAAATTACAGCCTTATTGCTCGCACCAGTAGTAAAATTTTCCTTTCGTTAGCCAAAAATTTTTAAATTTTGGCCGAAACTTCAACTTTGAAGAGTAATTCCCAGAGATGCAGATAAGATACAGACGTCTAGTATTTTTCGGTAGATAGGGGCACATGTGCCAAATCATATTTGCAAATGGCAACTTTGAAGCTACGGTCTTGCATCCAGCAGAAATTTTTAAATAATTATGTTGGTAGTTGCGAAAAACGGGGGGTCGGGCACATAAACCCGACGTCTGCACATGGCTGAAAGGCAGCTAAGATCTCGGTACCCAATATTTTTTTGACCACACCCATGCTCTATATCTTCGCCAAAAAGTAGGCCAATCGGACAAAGTCGGGGCAAACCTTTAGTAGCCCCCCCCCCTTAAGGCCGGTTCACGGGCTGTCGCATGTCGCATGTCGCCTGGGATTTGTAGTATGTCGCCTGTCGCAGTCACTAATGTGTTCACAAACTGATGTCCAGTCGCATCATGTTTCAGTGCAACCCAGCTAAAGCCAACATTTTATAGACTAGAGGCACGCGACAAACTTTTTCAACTCCTTACGACACGCGACAATTTGCCGTGAATACATATGAACCTATGAACACTGTCGCGACAAGCGATATACGACTGAGCCTATGAACCTTTGGAGGAACGAAGCTTGATGTTTTCTTAGGAGGAAGCGTTTTGGATGGGAAAACTTGGGGAAGGGGCTGCTTACCAAGCCGTTTCTGGGGGAAGACGGGAAGTTTTACAACGCTTAAGAATGGCTCTTTTTAATGACAAACAAAACTGTGAACATTTTTAGCCCACGGTTTCAACTAAAATTTACCCAAAAAATTAAAAAGATTGAACCTATGTACCCAAATGTTTTCCTCAAATAAGTCGAAATCAGAGGATAACGTCTTCTCAAATCAAAACTTTATTTTCGCGGACATTTTTGGGTTCGAGGGAGTGGGGAAACCTATTCCGGACGGGAGGGTGTCCCCAACCCTCACTGTAGGAATGTCAGTTCAATTCGCCAGCTTTACTTTTCCTTCCGGTATATACCTTGCAATAGTGCTGTTCACCGGCCAAACTTTTCGTGGGCCGGCCGGCAGGTGCCATAATTCGCCGGCACTTTTCCAACATGCAAGTGAAAATATAAGATATTTGACAGTTTTCAAGGCACATTGTAGCAAGTAATGTAGTAGTAGCAAGCAAAGCAATAAGCCGCCGGCCGGCCCACTCTGGACCTGGTCCGGCCGGTCTAGACAGGGCCGGTGCACAACACTACCACCTTGCAGGGCAAAAGCCAGAGAAAGTGTCAAAATTTGGAGGCTGAAAACGTCATTTTGTTTACGTTTTTCAAAAATCTGAAACAAACTACACTAGAACTGGTAAACCTGAAGCCCACCCTCCCCCCCCTTCCAAAATCCGTTTTATTTGGCAAAAAACTGGTAAAAATCGTCCAAAATTTGGCTCCAACACACGTGTCTTCCCGACTCGCTACTACACAGAAGGGAAGCAAGGCAATAATGCGGCAGGCCATAATCACTGCATAAGTGGAACGTGGCGAAAATCCCTCAATCACAGGGACCCAGCTTACAAATTCTTAAGGTGGTGGTATCCTTTTGTGCAGTGCTTTTGGGGTGATTTTTTGAAACGCTATAACTTCCGCAATTTTGGGAGTTGGAAAGAGCCTAATACATCATTTTAAAGCTTATGATATGCGGATTCACATGAGCTTACGAAACTAGCAAACTTTTCTGACATACTGACATCTGATAGGCTGAATATAGAACAAAAATTTTTGAACATCGATTTCTCAAAACTGTAGAATCGGCCAAATTTTTTTCTTGTGCCATGATATGAAGGACATATGGGCCGAGGGACATTTTTTGGATTTGTCTCAACAAGCCTCACTACGCCAGAAAATCCGGCAAATGTGCGGTGGACACAAAATTTCTCAACTTTGTACTCAGTTTTCTCGCAACTGGAAATGTTTTAGCTCAAACCAAGAAAAATGTCCCTCCGCAATAGTACGAATTTTCATCCAGCCCAAAATCACGCAAATCCATTGGGTAGTTTTTGAGAAATCGATGTTTAAAACAGAATAATCGCAGTTTTGCCAAAATGGTTTTTCAGCCAAATCTTTAGATCAAAGCAACGAAGTCCAGCTAATAGGCATTGATAAAATGGGCAATTAGACCACGTATCGATTGAGTATAAATAAACGAAAATTGTCCGTACGATTTGGCAGCAATTTCGAAAAAACTGATTTCCTCGAAAATGGCAGTTTTTTGACCCCAAAAATAATTTTTGGCTTATACTGACTTAACCACTAGAGATAGCTCAAAAAGGGCTGTTACGCGGGGTTTTCCAAAAAATAGGAATTTTACCATCAAAAAATAGGAAAAAATTGGAATTTCCAGGCTTAAGCCGAAGGCTTAATTTGTCGATTTCAGCAGAAAGTGCAATTACTATGTATCTTTAAATGAATTTAAATGTCTTGAAAACTTTTAACTCTTATTTTGAATTTGACGAACGGAGGTGTCACCATTTTTCGAGAAACGAACCATTTATAATCATTTGGAGCTGAAATATTTCACAGCTCAGCCAATCGGAAATCTGGGGCGATAAAAGTAAAAGTTTTTGAGTTCAATCTGGGTTTAACCAGGGATGGACACAGGAAGGAACTACAAGAAAAAACAGTTTTTCTGCTTAACCCGTAGGTTTAGAAAGAACTCGCTAGTTTTTCTGGTAAGTTGGAAATTTTTTGAAAACTTAGTGGTAAAATTTGAAATTTCCGAAATTTTTCTGAAAAAAAGGAAAATTCTCTAGAACGGCCTGAATACATTTATTGCTTAAAAACAGTTTCAAGCCTTACAGTTATGAAAATTTGCCGATTATTGACCTGCACTTATTTCTGAAAAATTCTGGTCTTGAGCGCGCTCTTTCTAGCGACAGAAAGAGAAAATTACTGAAAACATCAGTAAAAGTGCTAAGAAAATTGCTACTGGGTCGTCAATTTCACAAAAGTCGCTAGTTTTGCTGGGAACCCCGCCCCCAGACCCTCAACAATTACTTGTATCCCTACTTCTCGTTATCTTTTTGGAATCTTACATTTCTAAAAATGCTAGAATTGAAACACAAAAACCCATGGTTAACGTATGAGTAAAGCAAATGTGGATGTGCAACGAGCACTGCATATTCCATTATACAATGCGTATATATGTAGGCCCAATTACCAGACATTTGGGAACTTAATCCATGCTGACCCAATCATAGTTAAGAATTTTTAAAACAGGAAAATGCTGTGGCAACGGTCGTATAAAGCTTATTTTCACACTAACAATTTAGTAACCCAACGTATATATGCACCAAGGTAAGTGTAAGTTGGAGGACTAATATAAGCAAAGGTAAGACGAGGGCGTTTTAAAAACAAGGAAAACACAATTGCGCCGGAGGCGCAAAATTTTTCTCAAAACGTATTTTGTCATTCAAAGCTTGAAGATAGTTTTGTACTCTGTTCAGCAAAATAGCCAAGATAAAAATTTACACTTTATACTGGTCAAATACAAAAAATAGGAAAAAGTAGGAATTTCGGCTGAAAATAGGAAAAAGCAAAAATGTTCGTTTTTGTACCCTCTTTCCATCCATAACAATCAATCTGGTGTATCGACAATATATATCTGCTGAGAGTATAATGGCAAAAACCAAAACTTTATCTTTTCACCTAAAAATGTGGGGCTGGTCCCAGGATGTTAAAGAGCACCAAAGTAGCACAGTTGGAAAGTTTCATCCACTTTCATAAAGAATTGAAGCCTATATGGTCAAATTTACACAAAAGGAAACCACCACCTTAAAGGTTAAATCTCTGCTATCACAAGATGATGCACACTTCCCAGGACACACGCGAATGACTAGACCACAATTCACTAACGTACCACACTTACTAAACCAAAGGTTAGTATCAGACCATAAAATCCAACTACATACACCCGTTGGCAGTAAAATCTTTTATTTTTATCCAGATTTACAAGTTTACACAATATCCACATATTAATTACATACATAGAAATATTCTACTAAAACACAAAACCATCACTGCACGGCAATCAATTCATACAGTACTGAAGCTACAGTATACACTAACTTCTGATGCACGCAATGAGAGTTCGCCACCCAAAAAATACTATCTTTTTAAATTTCCACAATTAAATTTGTTGTAGAACCCGTCGGTTCACTCCACAGCTTTCTATACGCTCTGCTCAGACAACTGCAAAGACCACGTTCATGTGCATACACCTGGGCTTATTCTAGGGATTTTTTCTGGGGGGGGGCTCTTTGGGGGGGGGGCCCTCGGGGGGCGAGTCATTTTGGGGGGGGGGGCGAAAATTTTCAAAATTTTTCTAAAAACATGCTAAAAATAGCGCTATTTTTTAGTAACCGCCAAAAAAGTTCGTTTTAGTGCAAAAATAGTGCTTAAATAGGCAAAAATCTACTAAAAATCTCCGGCGAAGCCGGAAAATTTTTGAAAATTTGGCCTTCTGAGCGATTTTTTCAGGGCAAAAGTTGGTACCAAAAGGGGCACCCACTTTTTTTGGGGGGGGGACGATTTTTGGGGGGGAACGATTTTTGGGGGGGAAGGGTGGTTATGTGAGGGGGGGGAAAAGAAGAAAAAGGGAGGGGGGGCCCCCCCGCCCCCCCCCCCCCAGTAGAATAAGCCCAGCACACAGGTAACAGAACAAAATTGTTACGACAGTACTTTTACCACAGTGATATCCTCTACTCATACACACAGTTAGCATAAGGTATACACCTTCTCCAAAAGTCAAAATCCGGTTCGCTAAGCCACAAAATACTACAACTAGGCGCGTCCGTGTCAGTTCTCACAGGAATCCCATGTCCAGACCGGCCTGATACTCAGTGTAGCGACGCCACTGACGCTTGCTGACGTCCACGTCCTCCGGGCAGTCCTGAACCACCTGGGCCGCCTCTGCGTAGTAGTCTCGTGGGAGCTGGGGCGGTGGGGGCGCCGGACGGTCTGACTGATGAACGCGGACCCGGGAAAAGTAGCCCACTGGGGGGCGTTGGATGCCCATCTTCTCCAGCATACAGTTGTCAAAGGGCCGTTGCTTCTGGCGACACCTACAACAGCAAACAAAAAAGGAACAGTTGTACATTTCCATAAGTATGGTAAAAGCGCTCACAGCGCCCACTGGCTCTCTCCTGTTTCGGACTAATTAAGAAAAATTTAAATTGTCACTCCCAGTACCTGCGACTCGAAAAAGGTGGGAGTTTGCCTTAGTGATTGCAGGACATCATTTTTTCCATTTCTTTATAACAAATAATCAATTATCACATCAATATAAATCTCGTAAAATGATGATGTTGCATTGTTTCCTTGAGCAAGAAACTTAGACCACTGTTCCGCCGACCGTAGGAGGTGTCAAATAGGGCGGAACCTTTGCAAGGCATTGCTGAGCTAGTGGTCAGTTCGTAGGCCAAAATTGTGGGAAGGAAGGCACCCCGCTCAAGGTCTGATATCTAGAGGGGCATCGAGTTTTGGGAGCTGGAAGATTAAAAACAGCGATTTTGCACAGCTGAAAAATTTAACAAGGTTTAACCAATCAAAATTCCAGCGAAAATGGTAAAATCTTTCAAAGTTACCAAGAATCTCTATTTTCCGGGCGCTGTTGCGCTCAAGGAAGGGGGGGGGAGCGAATCTGGAGAGCATCTCAAGAAGTGAGTACAGAACAGGAAAGTGAACGGAGGGAAATGCCGGATAAAAACCTTTCACTCATGTTGTCGTCCTAGAGCAGAGAAGCTGCCAGCTCCTTGAATGGTGGTATGCTGTTAGTTAACAGCATACCACCATAGCAATTGGTGCCTCCGAAACCCCTTTCTGCCAGTATATTTCACAGGAAAAACAGATGACCTGAACCATGTCCTAATTGACTGCCCACAGGCGGATGCGGCCCGCCTCAGACACCTCGGTTCCAATCCTTCGCACCAGGCCCTGTGGAGTTCCCCGGGGATGTAATTGCCTTTCTCCGGGAATGCGAGCGCCTATCAGGTGTCCCGATCAATTGACATTTGCCAATGATCGGAAGTACAACAACAACATGGTGGTATGCGCTCGTTAACGATCTGCTAGGAGGAAGAGGGTGCACAGATAGTCTCGTACGGATTTCGTACGGAGGGAAACCCTCGTTCGGGGGGGGGGGGGGCTCACCACCCAAACTGGGAATATATATAGCTGAAAATTTTTTTGCAACAGTCCTCTGACTGAAAATATATCTCATGCCTGGCCTATGACAAGGGTATCTAAGCTAAGGCTGAAATCGAGAAAAAATTTAATGTGTAGCAGCAGTGTGAATGATTATTTCGAAAATTTTTTGGCCTGCGGCGCCACTTTTGCAAAAAATATCCCAAAAATCCTAGATTTTGCTTGAAATTTGCCTCCAATGGTTCAGTTGCGGTAGAAATTTCAGAGCATTTTTTACTTGCCTCCCTCCGAAATTTTTTTCTGGCTACGCTAGTGTACGTATATACATACATGCAAAATGTATAGCAATGTTCACAAAAAAATCAAAAATTGAGTTTTTATTGGCAATTTTGCAAATGAAGTCCGATCGAAAAACTTTTGGTACGTATGGAACGGTAGTGACCCCTCTACATATGGTACAAATTTCATGCCGGTAGTCTTTGTGTAGCGTAAGCAATAAAATTTTTGTAATTTTTTTGTGAACGAATTCACAAAAAATCACTTGTTCACAAAAAATCGTAACCTGATCTCTGCATACAGCTAGGAAATTTTTCTTTTCATCCATAAATAGAGCATAGTCCATAGTGTTATTATGTAAAAAATTGGACCCCCAAGTTTCTTTTGCGCAGGCTGAACTTAGAATTCTCGGCCCCGGGACCAAAGTGGGTACCCAAGCCAATATGCATTACCTTAATTATTGATATGAGGAAGCTAGGAATGCACTTATTTTGTGTTCTGTTGCTCTAGTAAGCACAGAGCAAACAATTTGGTGGAGTAACTTCGCATCTGGAATGGCCACGTGACTTGGCCCAGGGTCGTGATTGGCCAAAAATATTATTTCAAGATCCCAGAAACCTAAAAACTCGCCCACATAGGTTTTTCGTACGTAGAATTCAAATTTGGCATTAGTGTCTAGGTTGCTTTAGCCCAGACAGGTGATCCTGACCACCCCCTGGGTCCGGGCCGGGTCCATCGGCCGAACGGTGGTCTGCCAGAAGGGGGTTGAGGTACTTAAAACATGCGCTATATAGCTATTTCGGGTCGCTGAGCTCGAATTTGGCATTAGTTTTGCCCTAGCGGTTGCCCTGGAGGCATTTTACAAAAAGTCGATAGTTAGTTATTTTTCTTTTGTGAATTTGCTCACACAAAATCACCCGCCGGTGGCGAAGCCAGAAGACATGACAGGGAATCCAATATATGGTTGGATAGTTTAGAGTTAGGACATGTCACATGGATAATATAGGGTAGCTCGGCAAAGTCCATAGTGAGTATATATATACCAGTAAAATTTTCAATTTTGGTCCGGAGTTGTCCGAGAGTCGGATTGTGGGTGGGTCGACTATTTTGGGCACCCTAGTCGGAGGAGTTGGGCCTCGGCAGCCAAACTTACATATGCTAAGCTTGGGTCTTCTTGTGGCTATTACCATGGAAAAAATTTTCCGGCTGCGGCTTGTTGTTAGCAGTCTAGATGGGTGTGAATTTTTTTGTGAATTTTCGGGGTGATGATTTTTTGTGAACATTGCTATACCAGATTGGAAACGAACCCCACAAAATCCACATCATGACTCCCATGATCCATACAGTAGACGAGTTCCTCAAACTCCGGCAGGCAGTGCTTCTTCACCTTCTGTAGGAATTCGATCCCACAACGGGTCACCTCGGCGCCTTCGCGGAGACACTTTCGTGGGTCTCGCAACTCGGCACGACACAGCATAAATTCCTGAAGAAATCAGAAAACAAGCATGAATTATATACTAGAAGAAAGACGGATATACGTGTATACATGCAAATATATGCGTATATATACGAATATACATACGTACATAATTAAGCAAATCAAAAATTCGAAGTCTTCAAAAATATTTTTCAAAAAGTCCACTGAAAATATTTTGAAACAGGATTGCAGCCTGGCTCGATGATGGAAATTCACAGCGCAGCAAAAAATTGACAGCGAATTTGAAATGTTTATAATAACTGTGAATTCGAGAATGTATCCTTTAACGTCAAATAGGCGCTTATTCAGATATGAAAACTATCCGGTGCCCATGCCCAGAAAAATGCAACATTTATTTTGCTCTAGAAAAACCTATACGTATATGTATGTGTGTATATATAGAGGTCGGGGAAAAACCAAGGTATATAGTCACTGTTTGGATTCTGCAGAACTACTCCGTGGAGCAATCCGGCTATAAATTTTCTTATCAAGCCCTGTCTAGACTGTCATTTTGGTATATAAATCGCCTCTCTAGGTCCTGCCGTTAATTAGTAATTAACGGTTAATTAGCCAGGGTAAAAAACCAATGGCGGGGAAAAAACCAACCGATGGGAAAAAACCAACCCTAATATTCAGGCAGGGTAACTCGTATTAGCGATTTTATGCATGCGACAGGTAAAATCGGCGCGCTGACTTCATATCTGCAGTTATTTTTGCGACATTCCTTATAATAAGTGAGAAAATCAAACATCAAAATTTGCAGCATCAACTGGCTAGGTTTCATCAAATTTGCCTGTTTCTATGTTAAAATGCAAAAATTTGTAAATCTTTTGAAATTCGATGAAATAAAATAAAGGTTGTTTCAGTGTTTTTTGCGTATATATTTCTTTGTCTCAGAGTGCATTTTGACCACTTTAGCTGAGCCAAACAGTCGATCCGCCGAAATGAGGTTTTTACCGGCTAGCACAAAATATTGTCAAGTCCAAATGCAATTTTGAGCTGTTCACGTGAAAGAACCACTGTTTTTTATTTGTGTTTTTTACTGTGTTTTCGCACACCTTTTCTTAGAAAAACACACATTTTCTTAGAAAAACACACTTAAAAACACCAAAATTTTAAGTTTCAGAAGCAAAATTTTATTAATTTTTCAAAAGTTTTGAACTACAGAAGACACTTAGGAAAAATTTTTCGCTTTCGGCGCAGCTTCTATCTTTACCCTTAAATGCGTCGTCTTTCCTGCGTTTCCTTATTATATTACTGTCTCTGCTTTTGCAATCCTCTAGTACATATAACACTAAATAGCGTCATGTAATTATAAAATTCTTGTCTTGAATATTTCTATCAAAATATTCACTTTACAAAGTTCAAACTTGTATTATTTAAAATTAAAAATCTAAACATTGATATTGTTGGTTCTTAGCAATTATTAAAAAATTTTCAATTTCTGGATGGTCTCCTCCCTTGTGTGCTTTCAGAAATTTAAGCGATTCTTAAATCGCATTACAAGTCTGAGAATATATATTTGGTTTCATCTCTAGAATGACTAAAAGTATACAGGAATACGCTGTACGTATGTCGGAAAAACCGTTCTGAACGCGTTGAAATAGCGAAAATTCTATTTTCAGAAAAACACACATTTTCTTAGAAAAACACACTTTTTCTTAGAAAAAAACACTGAAAAGCACAGGTCCAAATTTGAAAAAAAATCCCTGGAAAGAACGCATTAAACTTGCTATGTGAATGGCTTTTGAGCAACTATTAACCATTTTTCGGAGTTTGGCAGCAAAAGCAAAAATTGGTTTTTTCCCACCCCTTGGTTTTATTTTCCCATTTTTTTAAATTCTGCTGGCAGCTTGCCAAGCGTCGCAGGAAGACGAGACCGACATTTTTGGAAAGAGCACATGTTGTTCTCATAGAAACTATTATTATTATTATTATAAATAATATATACGTATATAAAATAATAAAAATACTAGTGGGAAAAATGCCCTAAACGGCATGCAATGGCGTAGAATAGGGAAAAAAAAGAAGGAAGGGCGGAAAAATGCCAATATATACGTATATATATACTTGATATTCGGCGCCGAAAATGATACAAACTAGACTCAGCGCCGCATAGGGGAACTCTGTCGGCGATGAAAAGGATAGAACTGGATTCAGCAGCCGAATAGGGAATGCAGTCGGCGCTGAAAGTGATAGAAACTAAGATTCAACGCCGATTAGGAAAAGCAGTCGGCGCTGAAAATTATAGAAACTAGATTCAGCGCCGAATTAGGAAGTAAGCAGTCGGCGCTGAAAATTATAGAAACTAGATTCAGCACCGAATAGGGAATGTAGTCGCGTAGCGTGGAACAGCACTTCCTCCGTCCATCCTATTCGCGTGAACTGCTCTGCACTACCCGAGGACGTGGTATATACTGCGTTTGAAATGAGGCAGGCAACAGCCATGTCGTTTGTTTAAGCAAAGCCTGCTTTTGAAGAGTATATAGAAACTTCTTGGTTGATTGTGGATAATGAACTAACGCAATTAACATTAGGTGTCATTACGTGAATGGCTCAATGTGCTGTAGCTAGCTAGCATTGTATTTTTAACATAATTTAAAGCTGGAGGCTGGAGCTGCTGTCTTCTGCATAAAGGACAAAAACTGCATTGCATATTAGTAATAATAGTAAAATTAGTTTTTTACGTACCACTTCTTTTATTTAATAGTAATATTACTAGTTCCAACTGTAAATACTCTGTTACGCATTCGTATTTTTATTAATTTCGGTCTTAATAATAGTCTAAAGCAAATGTTAAAAGTGTCATTGATCGTTAAAAATGTTGTGTTCGAAAAACTGTAACGAGGCTCAAGTAAGTCAACCCAGGGGCAGTCTCTATGTTACTGTTTAAGATAAAAATGTACGAGAAAGTAGCCGCTCGTACAACATATTGTGGTCAATTCAGGCGAGTAGGTATAAAACGCAGTCACACTTAATGAGATTACCTTATCGACGGTAGCATTTGTTTGATAAAGGAACCGTTGATCTGGACATATCGCAATTCACGCGAATAGGATGGACGTAGTGAGTGCCTGTTCCACGCAACGCGA
>JASAND010018819.1:0-21844 GCA_030248195.1 Trissonchulus latispiculum
TGTATATATACAAGCAGCACATATAGTAGCATATATACAAGAGGAGATGTATTAAAAAATTTTTCTTGTTTCATAACGCAATTCAATATTACATGAATCCATAATGCCGAGTTATTAAGATCATGCTTCATATCTAAGGACTTATCATGTCTCGAGAAATGATGGTACTTTTATTCCTCAATTTAAGGTGGTAGTACCACTACCCGTGTGGACGAAAAGATACTGTGAACTAAAACCTTAATCAATTGCTTGAAATTTAGCACATTTGTTTTTTATCATGTTCTACATCAAATGAGCTTTCCTACTACGTTGCGTGGGCTGGCTTTATGTCTACACAAGAGGAGATGTATTAAAAATTTTGAATTTAAATATCTCCTTCAATCCGCTATGAAATTGTTTGAAATTTTGCATCCAAGCTTTATTAATTTATACGCTCAGACCGGTTTTTAGTTTTTCGTTTAAGTGCATATTTGATTTTTAGCTCATTTTGAAATATTGTAAATTCTATATCTTGCCTACTACAGCGTTTTTTGAAGACAAAAAAACCGAGTGTATGCAGATGTAAAGGATATCTGCAAAATTAGGTCAAGCTTGGTTGAAACAGTTACGAGAAAATCAAAAATTTTCAGAAATCCGAATTTGCAACTTTTCTTTGTATGCTTTGGTTTTTGGGAATTCGCTAGGCTTTCAATCGGCTTAGGCCCGTGTTTTTGTTAAATAATACACAATGACACAATGACAACCTCTAAAACCCAATAGATTTTTGAATAAAACGATCTTACATTACATTGCTTGTGCAAATATAAATGCCATATGTAAACTCTTTTGCAAACTTTTGACAGAAACCACGTACAGAAGAGATATGCAAATCATTTAAGGTGGTGATTCCCTTTGGTCACATAAAGTTTGCACCATTATTACTCATTCATTACTTGGAGTTAAGACGCCACTTTTATATCAAAATGCAGCTTGACATTTTCTCTTTTTAATGCATACGATGAAACCAAGGTTGCTTTTCAAAAATATTTTTAGCACATTTTAGAAGAATTATAATTTTCCAGAATTTTTGCAAACTCAAATAAATTTTTTCGCGAGACATCGGTTATATCATTCGATTCCTCCATCAAATAGCTGGGGACGATTTTTTATTTATTGTGAAATCGCTCTTCGTTGTAGAGAAATAAGCTGAAATGTGTGCGTAAACTGTATTTTGCTTACTTTTTCCAAATTTGTCAAGCGATTACTTTAGTTAGAAAGTAGCAATCGGGGCAACTAAAAAATCGTCCCTGGGTATATTTGTGCAGAACACATTTGTTCAGTAGCAGCCCTCCACCTTGCATGGTGAATGCTCCACAATCTTTGGAAAAAATTGGTCGTGTTTTTGCAAAAACTACATTTTTATGATAGCAGCCTACAGGATAGCAGTTGGAAGACGATCATGCATCGGATAATTTGTCCCTGTGAGACCTTCATATCGACGCCCTTAGTTTGATTTTACGGCTTGCGTAGTTCAAAACATTTTGGATTATTTGATTTCTGCAAAAATGACAAGTTTTCGACGCCAAAACAAGAAAATCGGCTATATCTCACGGTATGAAAAGCTAGAAAGTTGCTTTACAAAGCAAAAATATGAAGCTCAATGAGATCTTTCGAATGAAGATATTCATAACTGTGTAGCTGCTGCCAAACTTTCAGAAATTGGAAAAATACCGCCCTGACCCGAAATCTCTATTTTTTTGGATCGGGCTTGCGCGGAGGGTGTTAGAACGCTAAAAGAACTTATTTCGGAAAGTTTCGTCAAATTTCATCTTCATTTATGCCGCCAACCAACAATATGTGACAAAAGGAATCACCACCTTAAAGCGTTTTGTGCTCTTTTTCGTGGTAGAGTGGTAAAATGGTGAAGTGAAGTGGTAAAATTTCATATTTAAACTTATTTTGGTTTTGGTTAAGAAAACGATGCATTTACTTAGAAAAACGCAGTTTTAAAAAATCAAAGTTTTGAGTCTGTGGAGCAAAGATTTACTACTTCTTCAGAAATGAAAGTTTACTCCTTCTGCACAATTGCATCTTTCTAAAGTCCTCTACTTCTAATTAGTTTAATTCTCGACTAATTCTTATAAAATGTGCACTTCACAAAATTTCATCTGGTTTAATAAAAGTGCAATATTTAAATGTTGCCACTGTAACCTTTTAGGGAATTTTCAGTTTTTTGTTTTTCTAGCGTTCCAGTCTTATATACGAAGTGTCAACATGAGGCAGTATCTTTTTGCTTTCATTTGTAGAACGACAAAAATTATTTTGTCCTTAAAACTGCGTTTAAAAACCATTAAAACTCGAAAAATCCGTTTTTAGAAAACACACTTTTCCTAGAAAAAGCACTGAAAACCAGAGATTCTGTTTTTAATAACCAAGATAAGAAAATTATTTACGTAATTTTGCATTTAGGGACAAATGATAAAATTTCGTGGCCCGGGCGGGCCGAAGCATCTGACGGGCCTGGCCGGGCCGGGCCGAAGCAGTTGACGGGCCGGGCCGGGCGGGCCGAGAAAGATATTTCACGGGCCGGGCCGGGCCGGGCCGCAAAAATTCGGCCCGTGCAGGCCTCTACTTTAAAACTATATGCATATCTCTTATCTACGTGGTTTCTATCAAAAGTTACAGGCGGTTGAATATATGGCAATGATGCTGACCATTCCGATCGCGTATGGGAAAGTATAAAGTAATCGTTCGGAAATGAATTCTACAAGGTTTTTCATGACGCTTTTGTGTCAGAATTGCTTATTATTTTAGAAAATACAGTATGCAGCTTATTAAAAGCATTATATTTGCGCAGAACTGAAGTAATTAGTGCGGAATTTTCCACTTTGAGTTTCTCATGCATACTGCGACCAAACTCGCTCAAATTTTGCATGCACGTTTATTGGAAGAGTACGCAGGAGCAATTTTTTAGTTTTTGTTTAAATCGTATATTCCGCGAGATATTTTCGAATATTCATAAAACACACAAAACTGCATAAATCGAAAAACTGAAAGAATTGTCCCTGTGTTAGGTTTATTTACACATTTGTGTAAAATTTGAGCTAATTTCATTCAGCCGTTAATGAATGTTACCGTTTTGAAAATTTAATCTTATCCCTGTCGTGTGTCGCAAGCCAAGCACTGGATAATTCAAATTCTACATACTGCTAGTATTTAACACCAACTACCATTGCTGAAGGTTTGAAATAGATTTGTTGAAAAATGAACTCATGAGAACCCTTCCCGGTAATGCAAGTGCCCCCTTTAAATAAAATTTTTATTATTACGCGCATGCGTAAAGCCACGATGGTAGCTAGCCCATTATGCGCTCTCTGACACCAAGAGTTTGCGCAAAGATAGCTAGCAGTCTTGATTTACCCAATGTTTTGTCAAGATTGCATCCATCTATGCAAAAATTACGTAGGAATTCCAGGTACTGGTACTACCACTTTAAAGACATGGAAACCAATCGAGCGTGAATAGGCTAGAAATTTCTGGTCCTAAATGTAGTTATGTAGCTCCCACCTTCTGCTCCCTTGCCGAAAAACCTGATTTTTCCGGTTTTTTACCAAAAAAACCGAAAAATCGGTATTCTGATCATCTGATCAGTGAGCAAGCCCTCGACGGGGGGGGGCAGCCTTCTCCCACCCCTCCTCAGGAACATGTATGCTCAGCACTACTGCAGTGATGGAAGCGGGTCACTTTGACTTGACCCGGTGACCCAGTGACCTGATGTTCCAGAAATTACCAGAATCTTTAAATTCTTGATTTTACTTATGCAAACCAACTTCTTTATTTCTGTGTATAGCTATTTTTTGTCACGACTACACAAGAATTGCTATGAGAAAGTTTTATGAATACGATTGAATAAGATTGCAAGCATTTTGCAAACTAATGCAAAAATGAGTTGCCAGAACCGACAAATCATCCATCTGCAAAATTTTTCACTGTTTAATGTGAGTATATAAGCACGGGCACGAATATCGAATAATTCGCGAATAATTTGATATTCGCAAATACCACGAATACTCGAATAGTCGTTTACTATTCGTGAATAGTTAACGAATAATTTGATGAACGAATATTCGAATTATTCGAAAGAATACTAGAATTTTTCGTTAATTTCTAGTAAGTATTGAATATTCAGGTGAATTTTCGGACTTTTTGCTGCCTTCTGCATTAACATTGGACTGAACCCACAAAGAATAGACTATTTTGTGTGTAATAGACTTGTTAAGATCTTTAGTCGTTCTGTCCTGAAACTTTTATACATGTACACTCGACTTTAACATCATCGAGATTTCTCATCTACAGTTTTTACAGTTTTTGTAGTTGTCCAAATAAACGTTTCATTGCACTCTAACTGGCACATTGTATTCTAGAGCACATATTGTTGCAGTCAGTACAGCAGTCAGTGTCCTTGACCTGTCGGTACACTGTTTATTCTGTTCCACTCCAACCAGTTTACCAGTTACCAAATAAAATTGTGTTCCACCAACACCATTCCACTATGTTGACCGCATAAATGCTGTGTAGAATAGTTTGCTGACGTTATACACTCCCAGAAGGATTCTTGAGCATATTCCTAATTCATAAACTTCCAGCATTTGAAGATGTGTGCCAATGTGAATTAAGACTTAGGAATTGTCTGTTTTGAAATTCGAATATTTGAATAATTTGCGAATAATTATTCGAATATATAGTACCTCACGAATAGTAACGAATATTCGAATACCGGCTTTACTATTCGTGTCCATGCTTAGTATATACTTGTCCTTAAGGTGGTGATTCCTTTTGGGCGCATATTGTTGATTGACGGTTCAAGTCAAGATGAAATTTGATGAAACTTTCCAAAATAAGTTCTTTTAGCATTCTAACACTCTCCGTGCAATCCCGCTTCAAAAAGTCGACGTCTCTGTTCAGGGCAGTCTTTGCCGATTTTTGACAGTTAGGCAGTTGCTGCACAGCCATGATTATACTCATTCCAAAGATCTTGTTGAGCTCTACATTTTAGTTTTTTCAAGCTCCTTTCTAACTTTTTGCCATCGTGAGATATAGTCGATTTTCTTATTTTGGCGTTGAAAACTTGTAATTTGTGCAGAAATCAAACAAATCCGCCATTTCTTGAGCTACGCTAGCCGTAACATTAAACTACCGGTGTCAATTTGAAGGTCTCGTCGAGGCCAATTATTCGTGGTATTATAATCTTGTAACTGCTATCCCGTAGGCTGCTATCATAGCAAATGCAGTTTTTGCAAAAACAGGACCAAATTTCTTCCAGCGACTGTGGAGCATTTACTGTGCAAGCTAGAGCGCTGCCACTTACTGGACGTGTTTTACACAAAAATACCCAGGGACCCTTTTTTAGTTGCCCAGATTGCTGCTTTCTAGCTAAAGTTGTCGCTTGCGAAATTTGGGAAATGTTGGCAAAATCCAGGTTGCGCATACATTTAAGCTAATTTCTTTATAACGAAGAGTGATTTCATGATAATTAAAAAAGCATCCCCAGCTGGAATCGTGGATGTAGATAGTGGAATCGAATGATATAGCCGATGCCTCACGAAAAAATGTACTTTAGTCTGCAAAAAATCTGGAAAATTAAATTACTGCGAAAATGCAGTAAAATAATTTCCGAGAACTAAAGTTAGTTTCGTTGTATGCATTAGAAGGAGCAAATGTTGAGCTGCATGCATTTTGATATAAAAATGGCTTTTTAACTCCAAATAATGGTTGAGTAATAATGGTTCAAAGTTAATATCTCCAAAAGGAATCACCAGCTGCTGGTGCTGGTTTCCTTTCGGGTATTTTTTACTCCTACGGCTTTAATCATTTACGCAAAGGGCTAAAACTTACGAAATAACCTATTTCCGTGCTCTTTAACATTTTAGGACCAGTCCCGTATTCTTGGGCCAAAAGATAAGAAAGTTTTGGTTTTTGGCATTTAGCTCACAGTAGATAGACAAGACACGGAATTGGTTGGTATGGCTGGAAAGAGGACTCGAAAATGCACATTTTTGCTCTTACAACCTTTGAGCTATCTCCAGTGGTTAAGTCAGTATAAGCAAAAAACTGTTTTCAGGGTCAAAAAATGGCCATTTTGGAGGAAATGAGTTTTTTCAAAATTACTGCCACATGTTAAGGACAAAATTGGCTTAGTTATACTCAATCGATACATCGTCCAAATGCACATTTTATGAATGCCGATTAGTCCTGACTTTATTGCTTTCAGCTAGAGATTTGGCCGAAAAACCATTTTGGCAAAAACTGAGATCATTTTGTTTCGAACATCGATTTCTCAAAAACTACCTGACGGATTCGCGTGATTTCGGCAGAATCGAAATTCGCACTTCTGCGGAGGGACGTTTTTCTTGGTTTGGGCTAAAACATATTGAGTAGCAAGAAAACTCAATGCGATGTTGCGAAATTTCGTGTTACTGTGCATTTGGCCGATTTTCTCGACCGTTAAGACCTGGTGAGCCAAATACAAAAAACGTCCCTCGGCTCATTTGTCCTTCATATCGTGGCACGAAAAGAACATTTGGCCGATTCTTCAGTTTTGAGAAATCGATGTTCAAAAACTTTTGGTCTATATTCATGCTGTTCGATGTCAGCTTGTCAGAAAATTTCTGCTATTTTTTTGCTAATTTTGCCAGTTCTGTAAGCTCATGTGAATGTACAGATAATAAGCTTTAAAACGATGTATAAAGCTCTTTACAACTCCCACAATTGCGAAAGTTATAGCGTTTCAAAACAACACCACAAAAGCACTGCACAAAAGGATACCACCACCTTAAGGTGGTAGTACCACTACCGGCATTTTCTACGTAATTTTTCCATGGATGAAGCAATCTTGACAAAACATTGGATAAAGCAAAACTGGTTGGCAAACTATCTTTGCGCAAAATCTTGGTGTCAGAGAGTGCATAATTGGCTAGCTACCATCGTGGCTTTGCGCATGCGCAAATAGTCAAAATTTTATTTAAGTTTCGTATACTAAATTTTACTGAACTACGTGAAAGAGCGCAAAAAGCGGTTTAAAATGATGTGCATATCTCTTCAGTACGTGGTTTCTATCAAACGTTACAAGCGGTTGAAGCTGAATAGCTGATATATAGCTGATATAGCTGAATTACGTTGACCGTTTGCACATAATGTAAAGTAAAAACAGGATATTCGAAAATTAAATCTATTGGGTTTTAACGGTTCCTGTTACGTTACTTATGTGCATTATTTAATAGAAAGCACTTTGCAGCTGCTTGAAAGCATTGGAAAATTCGAAAACCAAAGCAAACAATGAAAAATTACAGAATTTTTGTTTTTGATTTTCTCGTCACTCCTTCTGTCAAAATGGACCAAATTTTGCAAATATGTTTTGCATCAGCATACACTCAGGCCGTTTTCTTGGTTTTTGGAAAAACGCAATATTAAGCAAGATATAACAATTACAAATTTTCAAAACATGCTAAAAAACGGAAAACTCACTTTTACGAAAAACTATTAAAAAACGGCCTGAGCGTATATGTAAACTAACCCTATACTGAAAATCTCAAACGATTTCATAAAGGATTGAAGGAGATATTTAAATTTAAAGCTTTTAATACATTTCCTATTGTGTAGACAGCAAGCCAGTCCCCGCCGCGTCGTAGATCAGCTCATCTGATGTAAAACATGATAAAGAACAAATTTGCCAAACTTCAAGCCGATTCATTACGTATTTAGTTCACAGCATCTGTTCAGAGTCCACCCCGGTAGTGGTACTACCATCTTAACAAAGCTAGATATTTTTTACTTGTATAGCATAACTTGATCAATTATCTTTAAAATTCAGTCTGTTGGCAAAATAATCTGTAAATAAGTTTTAATAAGGTGGTAGTGTGTTATTTATGTGTATTATTTAACAAAAAACACTTCGCAGCTGATTGAAAGCATAGCGAATTCCTAATACCAAAGCAAACAATGAAAAGCTGCGAATTGTTCGTTTTTGATTTTCTTGTCACTGCTTCAACCAAACTTGACACAATTTTCCAGATATGTTTCATATCTGCATACGCTCAGGCCGTTTTCTTTGTTTTTGGAAAGCTCAAGCGCATTTGATGCAAAACATGATAAAGAACAAATGTCCCAAATTTCAAGCCGATTGATTAAGTTTTTAGTTTACTATCTGTTCAAAGTTCAACCCGGTAGTGGTACTACCACCTTAAACAGATTTATGTACAATCTAAATTTAAATGTACAATAATCATGGAACTGATAAAGATAAGCAATATTCCTCTAGATACAACATTTAAAAATGACCTTAGGCTGCGCAAATACTTAAGTATAGAGTAAAATATAAGAGAATGTTAAATTATGCACGCAAATATGATTACGATCATTATGAACAACAATTAAACCTAAAATTTTAGTTTTAGAAACCATAAAATTTTAAAATTTGTGCTAAATTAAGAAAATCAGGTCGAAGCTCTTGACCCGGTGGCATGGTCCAAAAGATAACCCGAACTGACCCGGTGGATCAGTGACCCGGTTCCATCTCTGAGGATCAGCAGTCAGCACTTTGAAATTTTTTTTTTGTCGTGGTGCCCAGCACTAAATAGGTACTCAAAGAGACCTTTTATGTGCTGCTCCCCGCGGTCCGCTGAATGGCAGGCAGACAAGAGGCGGAGAGACAAAGGTCACGGACAGAAAACATGACCCCCAAGCAGTTCTGACGTGCGGTTATTGGCCCCTTAGCCCAACGCTAAGGCGACCGCAGTCACACTCAAGGCAATCAAGATCTTAGACACAGATAGGGATTGCCCCCCGCAAATCAATAGTGACTAGGATGGCTGAAAACTATATACCCGCTCGGAAGGTGGGTGACAAAAAATGGAGTATCAAGAAGAAAAAGAAGAAGAAGCTAAGAAAGGAGAGAGAGTGGGCGGGAACGGCCGAGCACTCAAATAGGATAGTAGGAAAATCTGCCAATGTTTTGGACAATAAAATGTTTTAAGCCTAAACATATTAAACTTAAACAAAATATTATAATAAAAATAAAATACCTTTTCAAAGGTCTTACCACTCGCCTGGTAACCCCTGGCGAGTGAGGGGGCAATCCGTCGTCGGTGTTGTTATGGTTGTTGTTGCTGTTGTTGTACTGTTGTTGTTGTTGTTGGTGTTGTTGGTGGTGGTGTTGTTGATGTTGTTGTTGTTGTTGTTGTTGTTGTTGTTGTTGTTGTTGTTGTTGTTGTTGTTGTTGTTGTTGTTGTTGCTGTTGCCGTCGGCCTGGAGGGGGAAGCTTCAAGGGGATGGCTGCGAAGATAATTTTCGAATTTATGATACGCTGCTAAACTTCGCAGCCATCCCCTCCAAGCGTTGGATCAGATCACCCCCACTTTGAAATTTAATTTGGTGGGTGCAGAAGGGTGGGTTCTAAACTGCCCCGAGCTATCATTTTATCGAAACGAAAACCATAGTTTCTTGGGGGGTGGGGGTGGGGCGGGGTAACACAAAAATAAAGAAAATAAAATATATTAGTAATAATTAATATGATACATAATGATAAAGTAAATTCATAGAATTTTGCATTTTTGGCCATTTTTTAAATTTCTGAGGTTCAGGTTTTGGTCGCCAACCCTCCCCCCTAAAAATTTTTGCTAGCCCTCCGGCCTCCCCCCAAATCGGCCTTCGGCCGACCCCCCGCCATAGGTGTGCTAGGGGGGACCCCTCCCCCCAAATGGAGGGGTCGCCAACCCCCCCCCAAAAAATTTTTGCTATCCCTCCCCCCAAATCGGCCTTAGGCCGACCCCCCCCCCCTCTAAAAATTGTCAAATTCCTACCTAAATTTTTGAAAATTTTTAGCCGAAAATTCGAAATTTTTCGAAAAATTGATGAAAATAAGCGAAAAATTTCTAAGTTTGCTTAAATTACGCTAAAATCGCTAAAAATGGCTGAAAATTGAAAATTCAGTTTTTGGACGAAAAACCGATTTTTCGCCGACCCCCCCCCTCGAAAATTTTTCTTACCCCTCCCCCCTAATTGACTTTTGGCGACCCCCCCCTTTTTTTCGCAAATCCCCCCCTCCCCCTCCCTACTTTTTTCAAACCCCCTCCCTACTTTTTTCAAACCCCCTCCCCCACTTTTTTTGCCAGCCACACCTATGGACCCCCCCAAATTTTCAACCCCCTATCTAAATTTTTGAAAAGTTTTAGCCAAAAATTCGAAATTTTTCAAAAAATTAGCGAAAAATTGCTAAAATGCGCTTAATTACCTTAGAAATAGCTAAAGATAGCTGAAAATTGAGAAAATTTTCAGTTTTTTCACGAAAAACCGATTTTTCGCCGACCCCCCATCGAAAATTTTTCTTACACCTCCCCCCAAATCAACTTTTCTCGACCCCCCTCCCCCTTTGGTATTGTAAGATTATATACCGGATGTACTTGATGTATTTGAAATTTTATATAGATTAAAAGGTAATTTACTTTAGGGGTCAAAAAGTTTTTCTATATAAAATCGTCGATAAAATTTGGCGAAAATTCACCTACGGGGGTTTTCGGGGGTGGCGGTTTCGGGAAAAATACTAGATTTAATGCAGCTGCTGAACCGCGACCTGTAGGTCGCCGAACCCGGTTTTTGGGAGGTGAGCCCGTGGGAAATTTTTTATTCCGACGGTCCCCAACCGCGAAAATGGGTTCTAGGGGGTTTTTGGGGGCCAATTAAAGAAATGAAAGTTGTACACCACCAGGCACCCGAAAAATCCGGGCACCTGGCGGGGTTCGAACCCGCGTCTTCTGCTTAACGCGCAGACGCTCTAACCAACTGAGCCACAAGTGCCTCAGTAGAAAGAGTGGAAGACCGAATACGAACCCAATGTGTACAACTTTGCAACGCACAAGTGCATTGCACACTGCAAGTGGAGCGAGATAACTCTCAAGCCTTCCACTGCAATATGCACGAACCAATTAAAGAAATGAAAGTTGTACACCACTAGGCACCCGAAGAATCCGGGCACCTGGCGTGGTTCGAACGCGCAGACGCTCTAATCTAAGACGCTCATCTTTAATCGTTCTGTCCTGAAACTTGGGTTACTCGGACCGCAAAACTGATAGCCGGAATCGATTCTCCGTCCCAAAAACCTTTGAATGCAAAATATGAGCCACCCAATGTAGCAAGATAAGCGAAAAAATTAAGTTCAAAGTTCGGCCCAAAATTCAGTATTACCCCATATATAGCCCAACCCATAGGTGTAACGGAGATTTGGGGTGGGGGAGGCTCCCCCCCAACATTTTCTGGGGGGCCCCCTCTGGCGACACCCCCAACCCCCCCCCAGGACCCCCTCCAACCCTCCCCCAAAAAATTTTTTTCATTTTTTATGCCAAAAAATCGCAACTTCAGCCGTTTCTAAGGATCAAAAACATCTAACCCCAAAGTCCTTTTAACATTAGACAGTCGTTTTAAACTCAAAAACTTGATTGCCAACATGTTTCCAAGTCCAAAATAAGGACAATATTGAGTCATAAGATCCATAATACAGTTAAAAACGTGTATTTCTCATAATAATAAATAGTTTAAGCCAAAAATTTGGACATTTTTGAAATTTTTTTCAAAATGTACCCTAAAAATACCCAATTTTAGGCCATTTTTCGCGCCTTCGGCGCGACTCACCCCCCCCCCCCCCCCGTTGGGGGGGGGGGGGGACGTCCCCCCCCCAAAAAGTTTTGGGGGAGGGTTGAAAAAGGTTGGGGGGGGGCTACCCCCCCCCCCCCAGCCCCCCACCTGACACCAATGGCCCGGCTTGGGGGGGCTACCCCCCCCCAACCCCCCCACCTTACACCTATGGCCCAATCTGACTTATTAAGGCGCCTTTGAAGCACACTTTTTGGCCATTTTAGCGTTTTGGCCGACTTTGGCCCCAAGCCAAAAATTTTTTCCGGCCCCGGGAGGCATAAAAACTAGCTTATTTTCTTATTTTTGATTTGTACTACAAGAATATATATGGGTTTCATAGGCAAAAATTTTTCTATCTGTTGTTATTAAAGCTACAAAACCCCCTTACCAGACGTCAAAGTGGAGAACCGGAAAAAAAACATCACTCTCGTCAGCGATTTTTGGCGCAACTTTTCAACGGAAAGTAGTAACGGGGATGAAACTTGGCGAATATACTAAACTCGACACGTACAATTTTTTGCGCACATAATCTGCGCAGCTTCTGCGCAGCCTTGTTTTACACGGTCATTCGACCATTTTCACTCATATTATAGGGGTCGCTACCGCGACTCCTATGATATGTATGTCGATAGCCCACAGTCAGGACATGTCACATGCACAATATGGGTTGCCTAGGGTTTTCCCTTAGTAAATAGCTGCCGAAATTCGAACTTCGGTCATGAACACTTTTTTGAGGCCACTTTTGGGTACCTTCACTTAAAGTTCTGCCATGGACGCATGGTGAGGGTCTAGGGGTCAAACTCACAGGCTGTAATGTCGAGATGTGTGGCTATCACCACTCAAAAAATTGGGTCTCTGCGACTTTCCTGTGAGTCAGGGTGGAGAGATTTTTTGTTAAAATTTCTGGTGATTTTTTTATAGCAAGGTTCACAAAAAAAATCACCCCGAAAATTCACAAAAAAAATCACCCACCTAGACGGCAAACAACACGCCGCAGCCGGAAAATTTTTTGCATGGTAATAGCCACAAGTCCCAACCCTAACATATGTAAGTTTGGCTGCCGAGGTCCAACTCCTCCGACTAGGGTGCCCAAAATAGTCGACCCACCCAAAATCGGACCCTCGGACAACTCCGGACCAAAATTGAAATTTTTGCTGGTACTCACTATGGACTTTGCGCAGCTACCCCATATTATGCATGTGACATGTCCTAACTCTAAGCTATCCAACCATATATTGGATTCCCTGCCATGTCCTCTGGGTTCGCCACCGGCGGGTGATTTTTTTGTGAACAAGTTCACAAAAGAAAAATCACTATCAACTTTTTGTAAAATGCCTCTGGGGCAACCGCTAGGGTAAAACTAATGCCAAATTCGAGCTCAGCCACCCGGAAAACCTATATAGAGCATGTTTCAGGTACCTCAACCCCAAGGCCGCACCCAGGGGGGGGGGTTCAAGGGGTCTAGACCCCCCCTTTTGGGAAGACAAAATGCAAAAATGTTTGCTATTTTTGTGGTAAAAACAGCTATTTTTAAAAAATTTTCGCGCCTTCGGCGCGATAATTCACATTTTTCAGGAAATAAACGTCCAATGTACTGTTTTTGGGCAAAAATGCAAATATTCTTCAACTTCTGGGGGGCTCCGCCCCCAGACCCCCCGTTGCATTTTACCTTGGACCCCCCCCTTTTCAAAATCCTGGGTGCGGGCCTGCTCAACCCCCTTCTGACAGACGGTCCGGCCGATGGTCCCGGCCCGGACCCTCCAGACCCAGGGGGTGGTCAGGATCACCTATCTGGGCAAACGCTACCTAAAAACTAATGCCAAATTTGAGGTCTACGCACCGAAAAACCTATATAGGCGAGTTTTTAGGCTTCTGGGGCCTTGAAATAAAATTTTTGGTCAGTCACGTGACCCCGACCCAGGTCACGTGACCCTAGGCCAAGTCACGTGACCATTCCAAATGCGAAATTACTCCACCAAATTGTTTGTTCTGTGTTTACTAGAGCAACAGAACACAAAATAAGTGGATTCCTCGCTTCCTCGTATCAATAATAAAGGTCAAGCATATTGGCCTGGGTAGCCACTTTGGACCCGGGGGCCGAGAACCAGAATTCGAAGTTCAGCCTGTGCAAAAAACGTGGGGGTCCAAATTTTTTTACGTAATAACAATACGGACTGTGCTCTATTTATGCATGAAAAGAAAAATTTCCTAGCTATATCCTGAGATCAGATCCGGTGGTGATTTTTTGTGAACAAGTGATTTTTGTGAATTCGATCACAAAAAATCACAAAAATTTTTTTATTACTTACGCTACACGAGGGCTACCGGCATGAAATTTGCACCATATGTAGAGGGGGTCACTGCCGTTCCATACGTACCAAAAGTTTTTCGATCGGACTTCATTTGCGAAATTGCCAGCAAAATTTCGATTTTTGATTTTTTTTGTGAACCTTGCTATATTAACCTTGCTTGTATATCTTTCTGAAATGCAAAAAAGGTCATTATGGAAGGGTCGGACGGAAGAACGGAGCCCGGATTTGAATTCCTGGCCCACAAAAACCCCCTAGAACCCAGTTTGGCGGTTCGGGAGCGTCGGAATAAAAATTTTCCCACGGGGTCGGAACCATGGCGGCGGCAGGGCGCCACAGCATGATGGGGAGGTCGGGCAGAAAAACGGAGCCCGGATTTGAATTTCTGGCCCCCAAAACCCCCTAGAACCCAGTTTGGCGGTTCAAGAGCGTCGGAATAAAAATTTTCCCACGGGGTTGGAACCATAGCGGCGGTAGGGCGCCACAGCATGATGGGGAGGTCGGGCAGAAAAACGGAGCCCGCATTTGAATTCCTGGCCCCCAAAAACTCCCTAGAACTCATTTTTACGGTTGGGGACCGTCGGAATAAAAAATTTCCCACGGGCTCACCTCCTAAAAACCGGGTTCGGCGCCCTACAGGTCGCGGTTCAGCAGCTGCATTAAATCTGGTATTTTTCTCGAAACCGCCACCCCAGTAGGTGAATTTTTGCCAAATTTTATCGACGATTTTATATAGAAAACCTTTTTGACCCCTAAAGTAAATGATTATATACCGATTGAAACCTATTTTAGTTTCTGGTCCCGTGGACATTCCATTTATTTTCTATAAGATTATTTTTGCTGAATTACTTTTCTGCCGAAAATTTGCCCAAAAACCCCTATAAAATTTTCGATTTTCATGCCACTTTTCGGCCACAAATCTGGCGAGGGGGCCGTAGCAAATCTGTAAATCTGGGGGGGGGGGTCGAGAAAATGTGTCATTTTGGTGGGGGTCCCCCCTTCCTCTACCCCCCTTACACATCTATATATGTATAAGTACTAGGGATGGGCGCGGAAAAAAGGACTGGAAAAAAGGTTTTTTCCTTTTTTTTATTTTTTCCGATGGGGTGGAAAAAATGGAAAAATATTCCTAACGTTATTTTGGGCGATTTTTACATTGAAATATCATGTTTTCTGGCCTTTTCCAGCAATTTCACATTATTTACTACCTTTTCCGTGGGTCATAGTAGGTAGGGGTACGTATGTTAAATCTGACGAAATTGTATTTGGGTTTTTTCGACGCATCGGAAAAAAATGGAAAAATATTCGGGACCTGTTCTGAAAGTTAATTTATGACATCAGAACATTAAGAAACTATCAAAAACAGTGTTTAATGAGGTAGGAATACGATATTCATGAATTTGAGCTAATTTTGGGATTTAACGTTTTTTCCATTTGAATGCGAAAATGATTGCGTAACTCAGGTAGAGTTAATAATTCCATACCTAACAGTGGAGTATTCAAGCAAAACTGTTAAAATATCTGCAACTGTTTATTTTACGAAGCGCCTTACCTACGAAAACCACACACTAGGTCTAGTAGAACCGCAAGGTATACAGAAGTCACCTGTCCTTAGCTCTGCAGCGTTACCCGCTGAAAATATTTGATTCCTATAATCAATACTGCAACCTTTCTAAGCTCTTGTGTAATTGCATTACCCCTGTGGGGCTGCTAAATATCGTGAAAACTGCTTCTGTGCATGCAAAAACATGAAATAACGCAACTTTTAGCACATTATGTAATTTTGGAGTGACCGGAAAAAAAGGAAAAAAATGGAAAAAAACCGGAAAAAAAGGTTTTTTCCGACTATCTTTTTTTCCGGAAAAAACCAACCCTAATAAGTACAATCTATATATAAGTTCTAACACATCTATGTTTTGGGGGCGGGCACTCCCCATCACATTTTCTAAAGTTTAACCATAGGTGTAATGGGGGGGGGAGGTTTGGGGGGTATATAACCCCGCAACCATTTTTCCACCCCCCCCCAGAAATTTTTGGGGGCCCCCGGCCCCCCCCCCCCCCAACTGGAAGGGGGAGGGGTAAATCGGGCAAAAATTAGACATTTTTAGGGCAAATTTTGCAAGATTTTTCAAAAAAGTCCAAATTTTTGGCTTTACGTGTTTATTATCGCGAGAAATACACCTTTATAACGCTTTTATGTACTTCTAGACTCAATATTGACTGGGGTTTTTTACTGGGGGGGGCGCCCCCCACTTTTTGGGGTCCCCCCCACCACTCGACCTCTCCCCCCCAATTTTTTGGGCTTCCCCCCCACTCACCCTAAGGTGCCCACAAATTGCCAAATTTTTAGGATTTTTGGTCAAAATTTTCAAAAATTTTCCGGCGTCGCCGGCATTTTTTGGTCGAAAATCGTCTATTTTGGTGCCAAAACGTAATTTTTGTGCACTTTTATGCTTGGTTATAGCAGTATATGTAGAAAACAGGCTTTTTATACTGTATTTTTGGCATTTTTAGCTCATTTTATTTCCCCCCACTTTTGGACCTCCCCCCCCACTAGTGGGGGGGGGGAGCGTCCCACCCACTCTTCCCCCCACTTATTTTTGCCTAAAAAACCCCAGATTGACCTTATTGTGGACTCAGAAACATGTTGGCAATCAAGTTTTCGAGTTTAAAACACTGTCTAATGTTAAAATTGCGTACTTAATGATTTTAGTTAGTTAGTTAGTTAGGTTTATTTTGCCAGCCATCAAGTTACGCATACATAGCTAAAGTAACATTTGCAAGAGGGTTTTAACCCATTTGATTCAGTGTTCTAGAGCAACTACTTTGGTTTGTGATATCACCGAATTGCCTGATCGGTGATTGATCTGATCCTGATTTCACCTTACCCTTTCCCACATTATCTCCAGTGTGAGGATCCTGTTCGGTCCCCCTGGCCTCCTGATTGTATGCCTCCGTCATCTCCCCATAAAGTACCATAATGATCTGCTCTAGCTTTTGTGGTGCAGATATTGCCGAGATGGATCATATTGTAACTTGTTATTCCTGTGCCAAAGCTTTTCATGCCTCCTGCATTGGCCTAAATACCCAGCTCTACAGAAGCCTTGAGAAAATGGTTAAGCTCAATGTCGTCTGGCTCTGCGATGGTTGCCTCCAGTCCTGTAGTAAATCAACCAGCAATCGGGTATCGATATCTACCGTGTCCAGTCAAACCGTTCTTTCTCCCTCTATCGACGAAGAAACCCAAGTCGAGTCGCCTCCTCTCCCTAGCTCTTGTTCACTTCCCGGCCATCAGAATGATAAGTCACCTGCCTGCGTCATCCGCGTAATCACTTTCTCTGGTCAGGCTGACCCTCTGTCTTGTTTCTTTGTGTTCGATTTTGAATTCGATGGCAAGCTGTTCAAATCTGCTGAACACGCCTTCCAGTATAACAGACTCATGTTCTATGGTTATGAGGACATCTCTAAAAAGGTCCTTAGTGCTCCCAACCCGGTTACGGCAAAAAAGCATGGTAAAGCCTGCCGTAATTCCCCCTGCCGCGACATGGCATACGAACTCTTACTGATGAAGGACATTCAGAAGGCCAAGCTGGAACAGTGCGCCTCCTTTCGAGAAGCACTGCGTGCATCGGGTGACGGTGTTTTAGCCCATTCTACGTATCCCAGCCAAAATGCTTATTGGACAACGGGCCTTCACAAAGACACCCCACTGGCCTCTGCCACTTTTCCTGGCCAAAATATGCTTGGAAACATTTTAATGGAGCTTCGACCTTGGGTGGGCCCTGAAGACTCTTACACCACGGTCTACGATATTGTCGATATGGGTTCCGTGGTTCAAGTAGTCAGGGATGGAGAGTTGCCTATTGAGTCCACGGCCAAGAAATTCGTCCATCATGGAAATCGTACAGACCGCCTGCGCGGTTCCTGCCCTGGACAGTCTGTCCCCTTGTGTTTTCACTGTGGCGTTAAAGGTCACGTTACTCGAAATTGCCGGATGGTGCGGCATGGAGTGGTAGTTTGTTATCATTGCCACGCGTCAGGTCACAAAAGGCGCTACTGTCCCTTTACTACTGGCGATCATTCTTTTCCTGCCCAAACGTATCCGATTGGAAACCAGCTTGTACGCGCTCAAAGTCCCCTCCTACCAAATCCCCCTGGTCAGTATTTGACCTATGCTCAGGCACTATCCTCAAATTTAAACCGGCCAAATCACTACCCAGTGCAATGAAGCTCAGGCCACGATAGGATGGCCGATACTGCCCGAGCTGAACAGGTACCCGCCAGTCTTCACACCAGAACTCATGTAATCAGTACTGATACTACTACTACTACTGCTACTGCTACAGCCAATACTACAGCCTCTGCTCTGGTCTACGACGTCAATGCTGCTACTGGTGTAGCTTCCAGTATGCCTAGAACCTCATCGGGAAACTCTGCTGTTTATTCTGACGCTGGCACAAGTCTTAAGGTAGTCTTTTGTAATGTGCGAAGTATTTGTAACAAATTTATCCAATTTCATTTTGAAGTTTGTATGCAACAAAATTTCCCGGAAGTTATTTGCTTAAACGAAACATGGCTAAATGAAAACCACCCCAATAGTTTATTTCTGTGTAACAAAGAATATAATATTTACAGAAGGGATAGGGAAGGGGCGGCGCGGGGGTGGGAGTAGCTATTTTGGTTAAGAAAATGTCTTGCCCAGCAGAGAAATAAAAAATACCAGAATTAACTTCTATAGAGGGCATGGCAGTTGAAATAGTGGACCAGGTAATAAAAATATATATTTCATGCGACTGACTGCAAGGAAGCATTTTTGAAAATTTATATTACTGTATACTGTGCGATTTTTTCAGGACAACATTTTGATACCAAAAAGGGCGCCCACTTTTTGTAGGGGGAATGGTGTTGACGATATTTTTCGATCCATTAGAATTATCACAGAATAGTTTAGTTATGTTAGCAACCTTTGCTATGATATCACTGAAGGAAAACCTCGACAGTTAACGGCGGCTAGAAGGAACTTTACTCGAAGGGAAGAGGTCGTCCTGTCACAAATTCGGACGGGCCACTCACCGGTTCTGGCAAAATATCTCTATCGGATTGGGAAGCGGAAGGTGCCATCAGCTATAATGCCCAAACTGTGGAATGGAAAATTTTTTTGTACACCACTTGTTCCTGTCATGCCCAGCTTGGGATGCTGAACGAAGAAGAATTTTTGGAGTCTCCCTGCAAGTAGTCTGTCTGTCCAGAGTATTAGGGAGAGAAGTGGAAACTGTGGAGTTCCTACGACAAACCGGACATCTATGATGCCCGGATGTATGATCAACGGATCGATTGCCGAAGACGAAGAAGAAGAAGAAGCAACCTTTGCCCCGCCTGTAACATTTGTTTTATTATTTCAGAGACTTGATTGAGTCCAAGAAGGCTGAACTGGTTGACAAATTCGGGTATCGCTTCTATCTGTCTCTGTAATCGCTCGTCTGGACGACATTTTCTCCGCCTATTTCCACGCCTACCAGATGGATCATCTGTTTCCGGAGGAGCTCCTACCACTGCTGGAGGAAGCCAAGGCCCTTCCGAAGGATGAACAAATCATCATTTCATTTTAGTGAGAAATTTGTTTATTCGCAATAGTGTTGCCTTTTTGGATGAGACGGTTTTGGATAACCAGCATCAAATCGCCCTTTTAAACCATTTCCTTGGAAAACGTAAAACTTGTCAGAAACTTGAAGCTGCGAGTTTGACCTTTGAGATTTCGGTTTCCTGGAACGGCAGCGATGTTTGGAAAATTTAAAATACAAATAATAAGAATTGTTAAAGATTAAAAATTTCCTCTTAGGAAAATTTTCTGCTTGTTAGGTAGCAGAGACACTGGTTTTGAATTTAAATCTTTCATGGATCTGGCTATTTTATGATGGAATATCACATTTTCCAGTTTTCCCATAAACCTGGGCTTATTCTCGATTATGTTTCTTGGGGGGACGAGTAATTGAGGGAGGGTTTCAATATTTTCCTAAAAAAATTATACTTAAAAATTGCGCTTTTTTATAATAATCGCCAAAAAAGTTGTTTTTACTGCAAAAATAAGCGGATTTAGTGTCAAATTTGCTTTGGAAATTTGTCCTTCTGAGCTATTTTTCATGGCAAAAGTTTAACGTACACAAACGGGGCACCCACTTTTTTGGGGGGAGGGGTCGAATTTTGAGGGCGATGGTCATCTATCGGGAGGGCCTTCCCCTAAGTAGCATAAGCCCGGTGAGATTACTTTCTGTGTTGACAATGTTGGTTTATTTATAGCTTAGACAAGTTTGGAGCTGAACCGCTAAGGTCATGGAAATGCCGGCGCCTCAGCTGAAGTGTCCGGACTGCGATGCGACAGTGCTTACGGCTGATGTCGTTAACTCTGACAAATTCAAGTGCAGCTGTGAGCCCCTGTTACCTGTGAAAAGTATGTTCTTTTTGTATATGCAGCCATACGTACGTACAGACACAGATTCGTGGATATTATCTACTTCTGTTGTCTTAAACTACGTCATTACGTAGGTACTACAGTAGTCTGGCTTACTTCTACTGGGGGGGGGGGTGGGGGGGCCCCCCCCATACGGTGACCCCCCCTCCCCATTCGAGGAGCCCCCCCCCCATAAAAAGCCCCCCCCCATAAATTGCAACCTCCCTCCATAATCCAAAAAATGCCAATTTTTGCCATTTTTAGCCAAAATTTTCAAAATTCTTTCGGCTTCGCCGGATTTTTACCTAAATTTCCACTATTTTAGCTTAAAAAACACCCAACATTAGTTATTTTTTAGCGATTTTTAGCATTTTTTACGCAAAAAACCTAAAAATTTGTCAAAAAATATGCCTCCCCATTTTCGGTGAGCCCCCCCCCCGAAAATCGATGGGGGGGGGGGGGGGCTTCGTCGCGCCCCTCCCATATCGCCCCCCCCCCCATAAATTTTGGCCTAGAAGTAAGCCAGGTAGTATAGGTACTGGATGAGTACGTTCATGTAAAGTCAACAATAATTAATGCTATCTAGATATAACTTCCAGTCTCCCTATACTCATTATTTTGCGTAGGGAGTTCAATAAATGCACCTGTAACGCTCTGTGTCCTTGAAAATTTTTCGACAGATATTCAGGCGACCAGTCGATCTAAGAGCCGAATCTTAGGTCACAGACAGGGGCGTATCCAGGATTTAGAAAAGCAGGGGGGTTTGGCAAGGATCTATATACTGAGTAATCTAATGGAGTGTTGATTGATTCAGTTAAAATTGCTTTTGAGTGCTTGCTAATCTCATTGAAACCAGTCTTATGTGCACCACGTATACCTACCAGGGAAACAGTTATTCTTTATGACTACCTACCTATATATGCGTAATGTTGGTGGTGTTGTGTTTTATTCGACTATTTTCTTCCCACAGATGCTCCGTTCAAATCAGTCCCCAGCGATGCTTCACCGCGTGCCTGGCTCAGGAGCACGCGGACGCGTTTCATGATGCAGAGTCGTCATAAGTTTGTCAACTACCTGTGCCACCAGTGTCAGTCTGTTCTGCCCAATGAACGCGATTTCTGTGTTCATCACTTTTTGGGCTGCGATAGACCCTCGCCCCTGCTGACCCTCAAAACGAATGCTGACGTCCAGTTGCCCTATGTCACCCGCACGGAACAGTTTTGGAAGGAGTATGGATATGATCAGGTTCGATTCGATTTGGCTGTTTCCTGTTTCTATCTTTTCTGAGTTTTGCTTTTTGATAAGACTTAAGTCGGTGTTGGGTTTACTGTAGTACTGTATAACAGGGGACCGTGGGTTCGAGTCCAGCTAGGAGTCTGATTTTTCGGGTGTCTGGTGATGTGCAATTCTAATTCTTCTAATT
>JASAND010018821.1:0-12500 GCA_030248195.1 Trissonchulus latispiculum
AAAATACGATTGACAAAATATAGAAAAGTATAAATTTATAGCGCGGACAAAACAAATATTTCCATACTTAATCAGTAGACAAAACAAAGGCACTTCACAAAAGAGAAAGAAAAAAGACAATATCCCACGCCCAACTTAAGAGGAACTAAGTTCCCCAACCAACTTACGAAAAAGGGTCCCCTGTTGAACGCTGAAGGATAGTTAGAAAAGAGCCGCCGCTCCGTACCAGAAATTTGAGAAGACTGACTTTTTGTTGAATTCAATGGCGGACACGATTTAGCTAAGGAACCGAGGTTCCTACACAGAAGGACAATTTTATGTTTATCATTCATAAAGATAACACTGCATTTTGAATAATTTAGATGAAAATCAAGGAGAATAACCGAAAATAGTTCACACTTACTTAAATTTGCCTGTATGTGCTTGCTGTGGCTTGCAGACAAAGTTTGAGTCACATGTTTCAGTTTTCTATATATTTGGCTTATTGTATTTATTATATTAGTGCTTGACATCTGTTTGCTTGGAGTTTGAAAACCTTTGTTTGAGGTTTGCACAGTTTCCTTCCATTACTGATATGATTCAATAAAGCCAGTTTGGCAAAACGGGGAAATTTTTCCAAATTTAATATAGAAATTACCGCAAGTTGTCAACATTCGTCTGCTTAACAGCTGAATGTCAAAGCAATACCAATATCGTCAATACTTAAATCTTTAGAAAGCTGTGATTCAAAAATATTAATAGTATTATAATAGCAAAAGACTAAGTTTGAAATGTATATGTATATTACGTAAAACATAAAATATTAGCAGCACGTGCTAACGTAGACAATAAATGTGAACAAATAACGATTATCGTAGCACTTGTAGTTAACTTCGCAAACAAGCCATTTCAACAATTGGTCAGAACAATTGATTCGCATATAAACGGTCCCAAGAAGGTCAAGATTCCATTGTAAACCTGATATTATTCAATTGCAAAACATGTCTTTCTGTTCGAGCTCGGCTAAACGCTGTAAGCCTTAGGTTTTCTTTACAATTTCACATGACTTTCCATTAGTTATTTCTTCCGATATCGAACCGAAATTACTTTCTGAAATGCCTAAGTAAACGTTTCTGATTTCTCAGCACGTTTCCGTAGCAAACAAAATGATAACGTAGCGCGCTGCAAATACAATAATTGGTTCAGAAATACCATAGAAAGTTCCAAATTATAGGGAAAGGCAAACCTTTATTGTCATTTCATGATTCCCCTGTCAACCGCAACCTTAATTCCCTAATGTATATGTCGCGTTACAGGAGAGAGTTTGTGCAAACCTCTAGTTTGAACGTTCTAACCACGAGCTCTTGGTTTGAACGTTATTTGAGAGAGTCATATTCTACGCTTATTTTAGACTAGGAAGTACTGCATGTTTGGTGATTACAATAATAGTTACTTACACAATAATGCACACTACATGTCTTACGTACAAATTCAACACATGAACCTCGTCCTAATTGAATGTATTAAATGTGTTAAGGTTAAAGGTCAACCCTTCTTGTTAGATTAAGAGACTAAAAAGAGACCGCTACTCTTACACAAAGGTTTGTCTTTATTTTAAAATTATGATAGCTGACTGGCGCCACAGTAGGCAATATATAAGGAATTATAAGGAAAAATTCGAACTAAGTTTCATTTGTATGGTTTTGACTTCACGAAATGACTTCTCCAAAGCCTGCGCCCGATTTAGAAGTCAGACACAAGTATGATTTTCCTACGAAAGAAATCTATTCCCTAATGGTAAATGTTCTGAAGTCGACAAAGGGAATTGCTGTTCCTGGTGTACCATCTGGCCTGAAGTCCACATTGACCCAGAAGTATGCCCTCATTTGCACAGATGGTCAAGAATTCATCATCTGCAAATCAACACAGAAACGACTCTTGCAGCAGGAAAATCTCCCAGCGGTAAGCAACCACATGCTACTTAGTAATTTCGGCAAGATGTAAATAATTCAATTAATTTGTAATTAATTTAATTATAAAATTAAGTTTAAGGTGGTGGTATCCTTTTATGCGGTGCTTTTGTGGTAATTTTTGAAACTCTATATATAACTTTCGCAATTTTGACAGTTGGAAAAAACTTTATACATCCTTCTAAAGCTTATAATCTGTACATTCACATGAGCTTACGTTTCTCATTATTGCATCTATTATGGCTATTGTTGCAAAAATATGTTTTACGTGATTACCCATGCTGTTAGTCGCTATCTGTGGTGCGGGGACGGCGGGCAGGTTCTCAAATGCGTGAAGATATTTTTACATATAGTACATATTTTATTTAGTTAAAATGTCCAAAAATTTACATAACAGAACGCAAAAACAGCGGAAATTTGGCTAAAAAAGACATTTGCAAATACACTGCGAAACTATAAAATTTCTAACAGTGGGCCTGTTTTTGGATTATGGGGTGTTGTAGATAATTTGGGGCCAGAAGAACTCTTGCCAAAATTCCCAAGAATTATGCTACAAGTTAAAAAAATTTAACAAATAACCTGTGTCTTGACTTATATTTTGTTATTTGAAGGTCTTGCACTTGTATCATGACGAAGCTTGCCATCCTGGAATGAATTCAACCTGGAGAAAGCTCACAGCCACCTATCATTGCGTCCCCAGAAAAATTGTCATGGACTATGTGGCCCGATGTGACGTTTGCTGTTCCAAGAAATCCTTGCCTAAGCCTCCGGCTGGAAAGGCCATAGTCAGTAAGTCTGTATGGGAACGTGTCCAAGCAGACTGCATTGACTTCCACTCAAACCCCGATGGCGACTATTGCTGGGTCCTACACTTTAAGGACCATTTCTCCAAGTACACGATTGCTTTTCCAATGAAAACTAAGGAATGCAAAGTGGTGAGTGATCTGACCAGATCTGTATTTTGCATGTTTGGTCCTCCTCGACTGTTTCAAACTGACAACGGCGGTGAATTTAGTGGAAAATGTATGCGACACGTTCTTAGCGAGTATGCTTGTACCAAGCATATCTTTTCCAGACCTCGCCATCCTCAAACCAACGGCTTAGTCGAGAGAGCAAATCACACTCTTCAGCTCCGAATTTATGCCTGGATGAAGGAAAACCAGTCCAGCGAATGGGCTCGGGCTTTGCCAAAGGTTGTGTTTGACATTAACTCAACTTACTCAGACATTATTAAATCCACACCGTTTGCCCTGATGTTCGCCAGAATCCCTCGGGACCCGAATATCCAGTCCATCGATGCTGTCGCTGATCAGATCGACGATTCCACCTCTCGTGATGGCGATTGTAATGAGCAGATTCAACCCAACTCTGCCG
The DNA here is from genome assembly GCA_030248195.1 of Trissonchulus latispiculum. Classification (NCBI taxonomy): domain Eukaryota; kingdom Metazoa; phylum Nematoda; class Enoplea; order Enoplida; family Ironidae; genus Trissonchulus; species Trissonchulus latispiculum. The sequence continues at coordinate 3,324 of JASAND010018821.1, forward strand.
ACGAGATTTATTCCGATTCAGATTCCAATGATATGGATAACGACGTCGATGCAGAACCATCTGTTACCGCGGTGGAAGCCAGCTCCGTCCAGCTGGCTACTCTTGATCAGGCCAAACCAGTCCTTGTCTTCGATTCTGATATTCCGGAAGCGGTAGTGATTGGTTACAAACGCATGCGGTCAGTAGTCCATGGTAGATCTTTGAAATCGGATGAAGCATGCATTGAAGCTGTTGAAGTCTTGAAAGCTGGAGCCACCCCGTTGGATCCTTTCGAAGAGCCCTTGCTACCTGGATCCTTTTTCATTTCCAAAACAAGTCAGATTGCTGAAGACCTTGGTCCCACCATCGATGCTGTCCGCCAGAGAATCCCATCGTTCATCAGTTACCTGCGAAATCGAAATGCTCAGGAGTTATTGTATCAGTCACGAAAGCGATCTGCTGATATTATCAATCAAGGTGATATTGTAGCTTTGAAGGTTCCGCGGGTAGATCGTTCGAACTTGTGCCCGAAGAATATTCCTGCCAAAGTTGTGGAAGTCTATCAGGATACTTTCAAACTGCAAACTGTGTCCGGTGTGGTAAAGGAACGAATCCACAAAGATCAAGTAGCTAAGTGGACTGGTGCATGTTCTGAGATGAATTTCACCTCAGAAAATGAGATCAGCTTAATAACTGCATGTCGTTCTGAAACTGCATACAGTAAAAATGCTAGTTCTATATGTAACTGTTCTTCTGGGTGTTGTAAACGTGTATGTAAATGTTTTGCGAGTGGTATAAAATGTGGAACTAAGAGTCATAGACGTGGTGGCTCTACTTCTTGTACAAACTGTTAACTGTGCTGTAAAGTGTTATGAACATGCGTGAACTTAAATGTTCAAGTCTTTAAATTTTAATACTGCGATAAAATATAATGCAGAAAATTTTGAAAGTATAAGTTTAAGAATTTACAAAAAATTCGCAATTTTTGATATTTGATGTTGAGAATTCAAGAATATTAGTATTGTTCAGTGAGATAACATGTACGTTTTGTTAATTCTTTGTGCTGAATGAAGTTTCATGCGAATCTTACATACGTTACGTATATAGCTGAATAAACAAAGGAACTGAAAAGGAGTGTGCAAATTATCTTAATATGTACACTTAAGCAGAAAGGTCATGCAGGTACTTCAGTACACACAGAGTACATTGACTTATTGTGTCTATGTTAGAATATGACTCTCTCAAATAACGTTCAAACCAAGAGCTCGTGGTTAGAACGTTCAAACTAGAGGTTTGCACAAACTCTCTCCTGTAACGCGACATATATACCTGTGTGCAGCTCCCAAGCAAAACTAGTGCTCAAAAATCTACAACCGCTTAGATTGCTAGCAGGCAAAAACTGCGTGGAGGCTGTCAGTTCTGCTGTTTAAATAGTTTATAAACTTAGTTTTCATAATTTGGGCACAAAAATCTTACCTAAACTAGGTGTGTTTGCTGAAGATAGGACTACTGAATAGAGGAAAAAATCACCATAAAAGTACTGCACAAAAGGATACCATCTGTAATGAAATCAGCAAGATCCAAGACACGATCTGCTCCAAGCCTTTAAGCTTAAGCCGATGGCTTAAAATGCAGTGCAAACTGACTGTTTTAAGCCGCGTAAAATTACGCGCTTAAACAGCTTAAATTATGGTAGTAGTCATATTTAAACGTCCGTAACTTTCTCAATATTTGGAGTATATACGTCAATATTATTTACATCAACATGAAGCTTACAATGTGGAGAATCCAATAGCGGTGGTTCTATAATTGTAGCTGCTGGTGAATATTTTAAAAAAAGTAGCATCAAACTGATAAATTGTCGTATATTTCGTCAGATTCACCGTTATGCCAGCTTTTTAAAGTTAAAAATAGCTTTTTATTTAGTCAAATTTTTATGTTTGCATTGGTTATAAATGAATGCTCGACGTTTGTAATCCACATAAAGCTGTTTATATTTTCAGCAAAATTGTCAATCGAGTGCAATGACTTGCTCAGTGCATAAATCTGTATACAGTATTCAAATTTGCAACATGTAATCGGGGTTTAATGGGGGTCTCCTTGCTTTTCTCTAAAATTTAGACTGAAGTTTGTGTGCACACTACATCCAATGTCTACAATATGGGTATCAATCGAAAAGCTGACGACAAGATGAACAAGATCTAAGATCAGGCAACGCACACAATTTTCGGAACCCCCAGATTTCAGAACCCACACAACATCCAGTACAAGCTGAAAACTAGATGGTAGAGGATCAAATCTCCAGAAAAAATTAAGAGCCCCCAAGAACCCCATCAAAAACTTTAAACTAGACATAATATGTAGTTACTGATCAAATTCTTAAAAAGTGAAACTACATATAGTTATTAATAAAATATCTACAAATAGTAATAAGAACCCTCAGACAGAACCCTCATGAAAATAGAGTTTCTGTATAGAAACCCTTTTCAGTCACAAGGTTTACTGTTCCTGAACATAGGGTAGTCCTTGTTTTCCGCGGAATTTGAAATATGCAAATTAGTTTATATACAAATTAGTTTGCCATGCTATATTAGGTTGCACTGTATCACACGCAATTAGTGATTTTAAGGAGTTGTCGGCTTAAATCAGGAACAGTAAACCTTGTGACTGAAAAGGGTTTCTATACAGAAACTCTATTTTCATGTTACTGTGGTTTACTGTTCCTGAACATAGGGAGTTCAAATAAATAAGCCGCCGGACAAAGCGTAAGGTAGGGAAGTGAAAAAATTTCTGACCGTAACCTCACAAAAAATTTATTAAAGAAAAGCAACAATTAGTAACGAATAACAACACAAGGTCACTTAAGCTGCCAACAGAGTTAGTTAGGCATCTTCTAGCGCTTCATGGTCAGCGGGAGCATCTGCCCGAGAATTCTCCAAAAGAGAGCGCTGCAAAGATAGGTCATGAAACGGAATCCTGTAATGAAGAAAAAAGGTGTCAGCGTTAGTCCAGCAAGCCGATCGCATGATGTTGTCTAAAGAGACGCCTTTTACAAAAGCATGAGTTGAAACTACACTACGAATCGTGTGAGCATTTGTGAGGCCCGAGTCAACGTGTTTGCTTAAAATGTTACAAACCCAACGAGCGATGGTAGGCGCTGACGCGGCAGTAAGAGGTGAGCGTAAAATTAACAAGCAAGAGCTTTGTGCAAAATGTGCCTGTTTTGACTATATTTACCGTAAATATAGGCCTGCTGCGAGCATATAAACATTATTCTGGGACGTGAATCTGTGTTGAAATATAGCCTCAGTCAGGTTGCACGGTAGCAATGATTGGGGTAGGTTCGTGGTTAAATGTCCCAAAAGATGAAGGGATGAGCGTGTGTGCCGTGTCACTACATCGTTAAAGGTCATTTCTGAGGAAAAGACGCTTTGATAGCTCGTTCAGTTCATGAAACGGGAAATTAAGCGAGTGTCGTAAGTCCAACAATGTCAGCTATTGTGTCAAAACCTATGAAGACCTCTACTCTGTATATATGTTACGTACCGTATGAAATATCGTACCGTATAATGCGGTACGGCCAATTTTGTACTGTATTATGCGGTACGTCCCGTATAATACGGTACAGATAACTTTAAAAATTAAAATGCGGCCCTGCTTCACTTTTGTAAAAAGATAGGATCTGTGAAAATGCGCGTGAAAGATACATTGGAAACAGAGTATATATAGAAAAACTACTGCCTGAAGATGTAACTATGTATATTAGTAAAAATGCTTCAAAAATGTTGAATTTTAAGCTGAATATATGCGCGGTGAAATTAATTACGTCAATATAGCTCCTTCAGTTTGCATGTATAATAAATGTGACACAAAGACTACTCCCAAGATTAGTGCACTTCTTCTGTGTGCACAAAACTTAATTTGCATAACAACTACCTGCATTGAAGTTAGTTCTAACTTCCAACATGCAGCATGTGTATTTTATAGAGACGACTATGAAAATCATTGGCGGCATGTTTAAATTCATTCAAAACCGATTATAGTAGACCTGCTGCGCCGAGGCGCAGCAGGAAAAACAGAGTCTGAGCCTGTGATGATCGCTTAGACGTTGAGGCGGCCAGATAAGCCAGTACGTGAGCGTACGGATCGAGATTAGGACTACCTGGGAGTGCCGAAACAAAAAGCGATTTTTAAGGTCGCAGTTCCTGGCCGTGCACCCTTTGGCAATTGATGTAGGGTGAAGACAATCTTATCAGATAGTACAATAAGCCCTGGAGGAGAGTGAGGCAATTTAGCCAACAGTTCAGAGCGACCTGCGAAAAGCAAAAGCTAAAAGCATAGCTGTTTTAGAAGACAAGTGTTCCAGTGAGAGATCTGCAGGGGCACCCGAGCTGTCAAGCAATGATAGAACTGAGTCAACCTGCCACTCAGGGTACACCTTCTGTGAAGGAGGACGCGCATAAAAGGAAAGTGCGTATCAAATGATCCTGTGCGAGAGGCGGATATCCAGCAGGGACAAAGTGGTGCCCTAACGCTGAAACAGTTGACGTCAAGGTACGCCAGGCTAAACCCTTGCGAAATTTAGAATAAAGGTACTCGGTAATATGGTTAACATTATACTCATAAGGAGAAAACCCATGCTGGGATCCCCATGCGGCCCAGTCAGCCCAAACGGTGTCATAACGAGTATGAGTGGAATGTTTTTTGACGCATGGAGAAAGGTAACCAACGAAGCAGATAGAGGCTTACCATTCAAGAAGTAGGAGATGCCAGGCAGATCCAGAGCTACCAACGGTTCTCCTGGTTGATCACAGGTCCCACTGGGATGGAGTGCCGAAAGTGACCTGAAAAAGGAAGAAAGTAAGAGTCAGTCACGAGTTGGTGCAAAGAAGGGAACCATGGCTTAGAAGACCAATAGGGGCAGACCAAGATCAAAGGGTGTTGATATAATAGTGCCATGGATAGAACTAGCGGGAGCAGAGTGACTGGTGGAAATGCGTATTATAAACTATAACTTGACCAATTTTGGGACAAAGCATCCGTTCCAGCGCTAGACGTGCAAGAAGACCATGAAAAGAAACGAGGAACAACAGCATTCTCTTTGGTCACAAATAAGTCAATAGAGGGAATACCGAAACGCTCAAAAATGATTTCCTGTGCGCTGTAGTCTAAGCACCAGTCTATGGAAGAAACAACACCGCGAGATAAATTGTCTGCATCGACATTAGCATGTGAAGGAAGATAAGAAACATGAGGGCAGATGTGAAGGCGAAGAAACACGCGCCAAATAGCTACTGCTAGGCGAGAGAGACCAAGAGATCGATCTGAGCCCCGCTTCGCTATGGCCGCAATAGCCGATTGATTGTCTAAGGCAAAGTGTAAAAACTTGCCGCTAGCACAGTGTTGGAAGGAAGGAGCCAGGAGTAGATAGTATAAAGCAAGTAGCTCTAGACGATTTATGTGCTGAGAGCGCTCCGAAGGTGACCAGGTCCCAGAAAAGTAAAGAACACCAAAACGGCACCCCAGCCACGTTCGGACGCGTTAGTGCACACATAACCCGTAACAGGTCTTAAGGTGCATTCATAGTCGCGAACGCAGACGTGGGTTAGACGCGCGTCGACGCGGGTTAGACGCGCGTCGACTTGCGTAGACGCGCGTCGACGCCTCTGATTGCAACATGCCGTTTTAACAGTTTAAAAAATAATTGTAGCGTATTCATACTCAGGAACGCATGCAGACGCTTACGTACGCGCGTCGACGCGCGTCTGGTTGCGTCTTGAACTATGAATACACCTTTAGGCGAAGAGACATAGACAAACCTGGAAGAATGGGAATCCATCGTCTGATTTCTGTCCGTACCGAGAGAGGAAGAAACACCACCTTTGAATACGCTGCCTTCGTGCGGTGCAGTGGCAGACGCTGACTCAGGAAACGCTGAAGACGCCTGTAATAGAAAAAGGCATTAGGAAACGCTAGTAAGCAGCTAGAGAAACTACTCAACAGAGAGGCAAGGAGACGTAGAGAAACTCGGTGAGAAGACAATACCTGGAGAATAAGGAGCGTAAGCGCCTTTGGCGGTTTGGAGAAACTGTAACAGCGAGACGTACCGAGTCCCAGATAAAACCCAAATAGACTCGACTTTGACTAGGAGTTAGCTCAGACTTGCCCAAATTAACAATAACGCCTAAGTAAAGGAGGAGGCATAAGCATTGGAAGCAGGATTGAGCAAAAATCAAAATGTCGTCAAGGTAAACGACGATTCGTATCACATTCGCCCGAAGATAGGCAATAACCACCTTGAGAAGTTTGGTAAAAATGCGTGGAGTCGAAGAGAGTCCAAAAGGTAAAGCACGGTAACAGTAGTAGTTATTTTCAAAAAGAAAAGCCAGAAATAGGTGGTGCTGTTCGGAAATGTAAATGTGAGGGTACGCATCTTTAATGTCAATGGAACAGAACCAATCTCCGTCTTGAATCAAATAACGGAAAGTTTGTGGAGTTTTAAATTTACGATAATAAACATATCGATTAAGAGGTCGCAAATTCGTGACAACACGTTTATCCCTGTTTTTTATGAATAACGAAAAGAGAAGAAGTGTATTTCACAGATGCATGGGGGATGGGAAACACCACTTGCTTGGACCGTAGAGACTCCAGCTCGAATGCAAAGACGTCTCTGTCGGGTAGTGAAGAAAAGGTGGTAGCACAACCAATGCGACGTGGGGAATTATGCTCAAACTCAATGTGACAACCTTGCACAATAGACAAAATTAAGGAGTGAGCTGTTAGCTGCTTCCAGTGTGGCAGGAAGAAGCGGAGACGACCCCTCCACAGGGTATTGACCAACTTGAGCGGTGATTGAATTGTTACCTTTATCTGACACGGCAACATGAAGAGACGAAAAAGTACTGTACAAGACAGTTTGTGAAGGTATCAAATGGCTTACCGTAACTGGAGATGCTGGCAGGCAGATTACTGCTTGCTGGGACTGTTGCTGCGATGAGCGCCGAAAGGATCACGGCCACCATGTTCTCTGCCGGCAGGGCGCTGCTGACGGCCGGAGCCAAAGTGACGGTAGCGTCAGCGTGCCGGAAACAATTATTAGAGCTAGCAGTAGAGTCAACATAATTGTCAAGTAAAACTGTTTTGAACACAGGAGACTGCAGCTACAGGCAACCGAGGTAAGACTGTTGGGGAAACTACCTAGGCCGCTGTTTGTCCGTGGACTCGTCCAGCGTTTCCCGCCGTCGCAGCTCTGATTTAGTCAGGCGGTCGATTTGTGGACCAAACAGTGCCCCAGACTTGGCACCCTCGAGAGTCTCCCAGCCGACAGACGGCGGCGAACCGAACGGCCGAGAGTGCCAAGGGCATTGTTGGCTTGACGAAGTGAAATGCGTCGAGACTAAAAGCCTAGCAAATGCAGCACGGTGTCGAGGAAGCGACCTCCTGTGCTTTTCGCGACGACGAATTTTTCGCACTCTGTGGCGGCTGCGGCAGACAAAACATCGTTTTGAAGGGCACTCAAGCGGTCTTCTTCGCTGCACCGCTCAGACGACAGCAAGTGGGAGTGGGTATGGTCGAGGACGGGCGGTTTAAACTCAATACGTGAACTCTCAACAACCAGCCTGCCATAAATACCGTCATCAGATTTGAGAACATCCTGAGAATAAGAATGCCAACGGTCGCTGGCCCAGGATCGAAGCTGCAACGTAGGGTGTTCTTTCGAACTAGGCCCAACCAGCTCGCCCAGAGGCGACGAATGAATGGCTTCTGTTAGTGGTTGGCTCTGCCCGAGAAAAGCGGGACTTGAACAGCACCAGCACCCCGTTGGCAGGATCGTGTCGATGATCGGGTAGATCTAGTAGATCCCGCTGAAGACACACTGAAGCCAGAGGTCCGGGACCGAGAGGATCCGGGCGCGAGACCGTACAGAACTGGTCGAGCGTGGGCGAGCACGCTTATGTCGAATCTGTACCTCTTGAGCGTCGGCAGAACGCTCAGAACTGACAGAGCGCCCAGAAGCATTGGACACCGAGCGCTTGTCAGTTGTCACTGGAGTGTGGCAGAGCTGGAACCGTCGTCGGCCTCAGAAACAATAGAGCGCGGCATGGCTGAAAGCAACGCGCGGAAAACAAAAACACTAATTGCGTGTGATACAGTGCAACCTAATATAGCATAGCAAACTAATTTGCATATTAACTAATTTGCATATTTCAAATTCCGCGGAAAAAAGAACTACCCTATGTTCAGGAACAGTAAACCACAGTGACATGAAAATAAAAGCTCCAGAGAAACAATTTGGCTAATAGATCAGAGCGCATCAAAAACTGGCATTTAGACATAAGCCCATTTATGCGATGGCTAGTGGGTAGTAAAGATGATATTTATTTTTTCCATATTATCTCTAGTATTATGTACTATTATTAAACAGTTAATATTATTTGTATGGAAAAATTGACTTTAGGTTTGTATTCTGAAGAAGCTTCTGCTACCAAATTCTAGTACATTATACGAATGCAACATCAAATTATTGCATAGGCTATAGTTATAAAGACAGAGTTAGCTTGAGGTATAATCACTTTTGAAGCCTTAAATAATGGAGTATTTAAGCTAAAATAAAGCAGAATCAAAATTCACTTACTTGCTTTCGTGCTTGCTTACGTGAAAATGCTTTCACAAATAATCGGCTTAAACTGCTTAGCTTAAACGGCTTAGCTTAAAAGGCTTAAAAATCCTTTTCATAAATAATCGGCTTAAACTAAGCCGTTTAAGCTAAGCCGTTTAAGCCGCCTAAGCCGTTTAAGCCGATTATTTATGAAAAGGAAGTTTTAAGCCGTTTAAGCCTTTTAAGCTAAGCCGTTTAAGCTTTTTACGAAAAGGACCTTAGTTATTAGGCTTGCGACATCATCTGCAGGATAACGGCTGACCCTCTTCCCCCCCACAAATTTAGACCCATCACTTCAAAGAACGTTATGTTTGTGTGCTGAAGCTCACAACAAAACGTACATTCAACCAATTGACTAGTTGTGTTTTTGAGCTTTAGAACACAAACATAGAGTGCAAATTTCTTTGAAGTGATGGGTCTAATCAAGATTACGTAATAACTAATAGCGTGACAAGCGTCCCACTCTTAGTTATTGGGCTGCAGACATCATCTGCACAACAACGGCCTACCCCCCACAACTGAGTACCTAGTGACCC
>JASAND010018821.1:17500-31294 GCA_030248195.1 Trissonchulus latispiculum
GAGATAATTGTTCTACTGATTCGCTGCTACGTGAATTTAATATAATTGGCGCAGATGCTGTGTTGGAACTGATGCTTTATTCATTAGCCATTAGTAGTGGAGCAAAATTTCCGGGTTCGCAGTCTACAGACAGATTCTACGCGCAAATTCCACGCAAGCATATTTACGTGGACAGGAAGTAGAACTATTTCAAAAGAGATCTACACAGAAATTATGCATTGCCTCTTAAACCATTGCACACATGTATTTAGGCTAAAATGCCTGTTTCACAACAAACTGTGTGCTGGAGTATAGGCCGAGCAAGCATAAGAGAAGAGACCTGCTGCGCTGAAGCGTAGCAGGAAAAAGTAGATTGATTAAAAGGCTAATTTGACTATGAATAAATGAAACAAGTATTGTAAAATTGAAAATTACTATAAAGATTAAAAAACTTAAACCTTACGGCTTTTGAAAAGACACCTAGACTAATGTTACGCGGCCTTCGTTACAACTAGTGCTGCTCCACAGTATTACAGGATCAATTGTTATCCCAACTGTGTTTTAAGGGTAACCATTTCAAATCAAATTTAAAATCTTTACTGAATTTTAATAAACAAGCATTTTTCCATTTAATTTTGCTGATCCTGTATGTTTTAGTATTTATTTTTTAAAGTTTAGCTGAAAGTGGCGAAAATCATCCATGTTTTTAGGAAGACCAAAAGAAGCCGATTTCGCTGAAAATATGTACAGAAGGTATTTGAGCTATGTATGGTCTCAGCAAACGAACATGACACCTGTTTTTCTGTTCAACTATTTGTTAGTGTTTGTTGTAGTTGTAGGCTAAAGTTGTAAACTAGAAATGCGAATACCGAAACTGGACCTTTTTCAATTTCAACTTATTTTAATTTTTTCATTCATCTCATTCATTCTATTTTTCATTTTTCATTTCATTTTCAGCGAATTCTGAATCTTCCTGTATTATACAACATTTCAAGAAAATCATTGCAAAATCTTTGGTTGGTTGGTTCCGCTTGAATTGTAGATTTTACCCACGCTGTTAATCTCCTTAAAAACTTCCATGCTTTAAAATTTTGCTGCAGATTGACCAATAATTTGTTGAAATGCAATGCAAAAGGTTATTTGAGCAAAATCGAAAAAACTGCAAATTAAACACAGGGGTTCGTCCGCTTTCCTAATACCAGATGACGCTGCATTGAAGCTGTAATAACTAACTAACTAACTAAATAAATAAATGTATACATATCTTCTATATATCTTTTTTTCTTGTCGTATTAGTTATTTTATTTAAATTTCCAAACGATAGGAAATTTTTTAAAAAATCTCCAATTGCGAAAAGTTGGACATCATTGCGAAAGGAAAAATTTAAAATAGAAAAGTTTAAAATTAATAGGTCAATAGTACGTTATACATTATATTCTCTGCAAAAAACAGGAAAATGTTCCTCAAAAAGTCCTTGGTCAGCCCCCCCCCCCCCTTAAAATGTTTCGTACGTTGACCGACCGTATACATATAGCTATGGGCATAGATGTGTTAGGGTGGGGGGATGACAAATTTTGGCGACCCCCCCAGATTTTCAGATTTTTGCTATCCCCCCGAGATTTTTGGCCAAAAGTGGCCAAAAATGGCATAAAATCGAAAATTTAGGGTGGCCCCCCACCCTCCGTCGGGAACCCCCCCCATAGGTGAACCAGGCTACAGTTTGCCCCCTGTGAGACCCCCCCCCACGGAGAGGCCAGACCCCCCTCCCCCCCTACCCGACCTCAACTACTCCCCCCCCAAGCCGAGCTCAAACCCCCCTCCCCCCCTAAAATTGGGTCAAAACCAGGTAAAAAATGCAAAATTCTTGAAAAAATTTTTTGCAATTTTTGAAAATTTTTGAAAAAAATTTGAAAAAATGGCTATAAATCACATATAAAGAGCTAAATATGGTTATTTATAGCAATTAAATGGTAATATACGCAATTATAAACCACAATCTGGGCTAATTTAGGCATATTTTAGCACAAATTTGTCAATTTTCAAGCCCTATTTTCGCATACGAAAACTATCAACAGAAGCTTTTGAGTATGTTTTATGTACTGTACATCGAAAAAGGAGCATTTTTAGCTAAAAAAACTTGGGTACAGTTTAGGGGGGGTCCCCCTCCCCCAAATTTCGGATTTGGGTGGGGTCCCCCGAGGCAAATTTGGACCTTCTACTCCCCCCCCCAACCCAAACAGGTGGTACACCTATGCCCCCCCCAGATTTTTTGCCCAGCCACACCTATGGCCATCCATTGGGGAAAAACCTACCCGCCTCCTGGACCAAGGGTTGGAGCTATGAGCTCCAAAGCATAGCGATAGCAGCAGAAACCGCGACTCTTTCTTACCTACTTGTGCGAAGATCAAGTCATTTGGTTCACTCCTGCTCATTTTATGACATTTTGAAAATGACAGACACCTCCTTTTTGGTCCAACCATGCCAAAATTTTGCAAAAGTTTGGACGGATGTAACTTTTGACTGGGTTGGGCTAGAAAAGTTTTGCAAATATCTGCAATGATGGCAAGTCTTCCTCTTTGCACACAGCCAAAATTATATCGATCCGACGATGGTCGGCACTTATGTGGATGGGGGGACAAAAATTTTGCCTTGGTTCCCCCTTATGGTTCGAAAAATTTTTGTCTCCGATTTGGCTGAGAACTTGCCCATAGGGTAAATCGAGGTCGTTGATTTCAAAAATCGAATCGAGAGATCGATCCGATCGATCGATCGAGCAGTAGAATCGCGATCGATCAAAATCGATCAAAAAATTTTTTGTCTCCGATTTTAGCGAAAAGTTGCCCCTAGGGTAATTCGGGGGTACTGAATCCGAATCTGCAATCGACATTTCGTAAAAATCGATTGTTCGACCTTAAAAATCGATTTTCATCGATTTTTCAAAAATTTGTCAATAACTCGATTTTGGCTGCTCGTATTGAAATTTTGACTGCAGATTCGGAATCAGCACTCCCGAATTACCCTAGGGGCAACTTTTCGCGAAAATCAGAGACAAAAAATTTTTGATCGATTTTGATCGATCGATTCTACTGATCGATAGATCGATCGGATCGATCTCTCGATTCGATTTTTGAAATCAGCGACCTCGATTTACCCTAGGGGCAAGTTCTCAGCCAAATCGGAGCCAAAAAAATTTTTCGAACCATAAGGGGGACCAAGGCAAAATTTTTGTCCCCCCCCCCATCCACATAAGTGCCCCGTTGGTGTGGCACATTGCCAAATGTGGCGGGGAAAAAACCCACTGGGGGGAAAACCCACCCAATTTTTCTCGAAAAATTTTTTAACAACCAAACAGGGAACAATTTGACACTATAGCACGGTACGTACTATCGAGGACTCTGCATCATCCTATGGTGTCAGATTTGGATAATTTAGCTTCCCTGGCTAGCTAGGTGCCAAAAACCCTGAAAGTGCCATTCCGGTATTGGAGGACCCAGGACAGGTCTAATTGTGGATTTTAACAGCCAATTGAACGTAAAAACAATTCTCTACACGATAGACTAACAAGTTTTATCAAATCACATCGATTTTAGTATTTTTCAAAAATTGCCAGCCCTATGCTTATGTGTTAAACTTTATGAAACCTGTCCGTTTGATGCTGCATTTTCAATGGCACATGAAAACTCAAAAAAGGTATATATATACCTACGGGTTTTTTGATTTATACTAGCTAAAAAAGAGTTGAATTTTACACCGGAAATGTCAGAATAGCACTACGGCAATTTTTGAGGCCTGGGGGGGGTGGGTTTTTCCCGCCATTTAGGTGTTCCCCCATTGGGTTTTGACCCGCTATTTTTTGCATTATATATGTGGTAGCAAATTTGCCAGTCATTTTGGACAAACTGCACTTTCTCCAGCTGAAGGCTGGACAAACGGTTCTAGAAAGCACGCATGTCAAGTTTTGCCAATTTTTACTGGCAAAACTGCACTTGTGAGCGTCTCAGTCAGTTTTTCCAACTTACCGTTGGCAAAACTCAGGAACCTCTAAACAACGCTGATTGATGAAACCTTCCCCTTTAATGTTGCACAAAAATAGGGTTCATGGTTTGATATCATCTTCAAACGTTTGATAAATTTGACCACTGTTATTGGTTTCAAATTATTATTTCTTCATCTTTTGCCCTTTCTCCATTTATTTTCACCTTCATATTCAATTTTGTTCGTTAGTTAGTAAAAGGTTTACGGGCAATGTCAACTTTAAGTTATTTATTTGATCAGTTTGATCAATCCAACTCAGAATTTTCTTTTTCTTCATTTTATTTTGAAATTTCACTTTCAATTTTAAAGATATTGTTTGTTCGCGTTGCCCATAAAAATACTTGTTTGCTAATTTTACTAAAACTTTAGGACATTTAAGCCATTAATACGTAATGGATTTTATCTGGAAAAATTGCACTATTGCAGATGCCGCAATAACTTCAAATGTTTAAAATTGAATATGAAGGTGAAAATAAATGGAGAAAGGGCAAAAGATGAAGAAATAATAATTTGAAACCAATAACAGTGGTCAAATTTATCAAACGTTTGAAGATGATATCAAACCATGACCCCTATTTTTGTGCAACATTAAAGGGGAAGGTTTCATCAATCAGCGTTGTTTCAGAGGTTCCTGAGTTTTGCCAACGGTAAGTTGGAAAAACTGACTGAGACGCTCACAAGTGCAGTTTTGCCAGTAAAAATTGGCAAAACTTGACATGCGTGCTTTCTAGAACAGTTTGTCCAGCCTTCAGCTGGAGAAAGTGCAGTTTGTCCAAAATGACTGGCAAATGTTCACATTTGCCAACATGTGCAGTTTTGCTACCACATTTGTTTGGCCTAGACGTGTTAGGGGGGTGGGGGTGGGTGGGGGTGACCCCCCCCACCAAAGTGACAAATTTTGGCGACCCCCCCAGATTTTCAGATTTTTAAGAAAGATCTATAAGTATATAAAGTTCTCATCTAGCCCTTATAATAAAAAAGTTCCAGCCAAAATCCGAAAATGTAAGTTTTCCCTCCCATGGCCAGGTGTACCACCTGTTTGGGTTGGGGGGGGGGAGCAAAAAGTCCAAATCTGGCTTGGGGGGGTCTAAAAATCGGAAATTTTGAAAAAACTACCCAATTTTTTTCGGCTAAAAATGGCCCATTTTTGACATAAAATCTATATACTGTTTTCGACATAAATCTACTCAAAAACTATCCGTTTGTATTGCACCCAACATGGACGCAACATGGACGGATTCCGTATTGCATTGCTTGGGGGGTTGCATTGCATTGCATTTTACAACTTTTTTAGCGTTTTTAACTATTTCCAGCCAATTTTTTCAAATTTTTTCAGAAAATGTTTGAACAATTCCAAAAATTTTTATAAAAATCTGGCATTTTTGCTCTTGTTTGGACCCCATTTTAGGGGGGGGGGAGGGGGGTCTGAGCTCGGCTTGGGGGGAGTAGTCGAGTTTGGGTATGGGGGGTGGGGGGTCTGGCCTTCTCGTGGGGGGTCTCACAGGGGGTAACTGTAGCCTGGTACACCTATGGCCATACACACACATATATATGTATACATACATCGTAGATATGTATATATTCGTACTCGTAGATGTGTTGGGGGGCAGGGCGACCCAGAACCCCCCACCTAAATGACAAACGTCCGCGACTCCCCCACCCAGATTTTTGGCCGAAGATTGGCCAAAAATGGCATAAAAATCGAAACTTGAAGGGGGTTTGGGCAATTTTCGGCGACGCCCCCCTCCTTCCGTCGGAACCATAGGTGAACCAGGCTACAGTTTGCCCCCTGTGAGACCCCCCCTCGAGAAGGCCAGACCCCGTCCCCCATGCCGGAGCTTGACTACTTCCCCCCCCCAAGGCGACCTCAGACCTCCTCCATCCCCTAACATGGGGTCCAAACAAGAGACAAAATACAAAATTTTTGCAATTTTTCAACGAAAACGAAACGAAACGAAAACGTTTACTCCAGGCGTTATAGACGGAAACAGGTTGAAATAACACTGTAACAATAAACAGTTTCAAGAAATAAACATAAAAAATGCATTCAATGAGCATACATTTTTACATAATGAAACAGAACACTTTTATTTAACAACAATTTTCTTTTAAAATCCACCACATCTTTACTCAAAATAATAGATTCCGGCAGAGCGTTCCATGGTAGTACAATCCTACATGGGAAACTGAATTTACGTAAATTCAAATTTGATTTTGGTAAACGCAACTTTAGTAAATGACCACGCGTATTATGCATGCAAGGCTGTAACTCGAAAAAGTCAAACATATTAATTATATTATATCCAAATATCATTTTATACACAAAAACAAGGTCCGTAACTAGTCTAGTAAATTCTAGACTAAGAATATCCAATTCTGCACATCTATCCTTATAATTCAGATTTCGTAAATGTTGAAAGGAAAGAGTAAATCTTTTTCTGTACATTTTCAATCATTTCAATGTCTTTTAGTAGCCATGGGTTCCATACTTCAGATGCATAACATAAAATTGGAACCACATAAGATTTATACAGTTTGAGTTTTAGAGAACAATCATTCGAAACAAAATTATGAGTGATGAGATATAAAACTCTATAAGCTTTGTCCACTATGCGACTAATATGAACAGAAAAACTTAAGTTTGAAGTCATCCACACTCCCAAGTCTGAGCAACCTTCTACCCCACTTAGTGCTTCAGGACCACAAAAATAAGGCACATGGTCGTTGTTCCGACCAATATACAAAACCATTGATTTAGGATAAGATACAGTTAATTGCCATTCAGACGTCCAATTCAAAAAACGATCTAAAGCATTCTGCAAGACTTGTTGTCTATCAGATCCTGCAGCAGAAAACTTTAAATCATCAGCATATCCAGTACAAAGATCTCTATTTAGCAACAACAAAACCTCATTTATAAACACCAGAAAGAGCGTTGGACCAGAAACTGACCCTTGCGGTACACCACTCACAACTGAGGTCCACTCCGAAAAGGATTCATTTATTCTGACCCTTTGCCGTCTTCCATATACGAAACCAAGCAGTAGATTCAGAAGTTTTCCTGCAAAACCGTACGATTCCAACCTCAATTTAAGTTTAGGTAGTGATAATGAGTTAAAAGCTTTTTTGAGATCTACATATATAACGTCAACAGGCAATTTTTTATCCAAAGATGATGACCATCTATTGATACATTCTAATAAGTTTGTCACGGTCGATCTACCTCTAAGAAAACCATGTTGATTTACAGCAAATACATCATTACATTTACAGTGATTAAGAACAGATTGATTTAACAAGAAATCTAAAGGTCGAGCGGCACCACAAGTCAAGGAAACATCTCTGTAGTTTTCTGGCTGTGCTCTAGAGCCCTTGTTTTTAAAAATAGGTACAACATTTGCATCCTTCCAATCTTGTGGGACATAACCTAGCTGGTAGCAAAAGTCAGTGATAAACCATACAGGGATAGATAATTCTGGGGCAAAAGTTTTGTGGAAGATATTGGGAGTGGGTGAAACTTTAAACTTAAGTTTTTCTGTTCATATTAGTCGCATAGTGGACAAGCTTGAGAGTTTTATATCTCATCACTCATAATTTTGTTTCGAATGATTGTTCTCTAAAACTCAAACTGTATAAATCTTATGTGGTTTTCCAATTTTATGTTATACATCTGGAACCTATGGACCTTACCTAAAAGACATTGAAATGATTGAAAATGTACAGAAAAGATTTACTCTTTCCTTTTAACATTTACGAAATCTGACAGGTATATGTAAGGATAGATGTGCAGAATTGGATATTCTTATTCAGAATTTACCAGACTAGTTACAGACCTTGTTTTTGTGTATAAAATGATATTTGGATATAATATAATTAATATGTTTAGCTTTTTCAATTTACGGCACTTTGCTTTAGAGTTACAGCCTTACTGCCATAATACACGCGTGGTCATTTACTAAAGTTGCGTTTGCAGAGTAAATTTAAATTTACGTTAATTCAGTTTCCATGTAGGATTTGTACTACACATGGAACGCTCTGCGGAATCTATTATTTTGAGTAAGATGTTGGTGGATTTAAAAAATTGTTATTAAATATAAAGTGTTCATATTTCATTATGTAAAAATGTATGCTCATTGAATGCATTTTTTATGTTTATTTCTTGAAACATTTTTATTATTCAAGTTGTTATTTCAACCTGTTTCCGTCTATAACTTATGGAGTAAACGTTTTCATTCAATTTCGTTTCAATTGAAAAATTGCAAAAATTTTGTATTTTGTCTCTTGTTTGGACCCCATGTTAGGGGATGGAGGAGGTCTGAGATTAAGCGAAACTGGGGAAGTAGTCAAGCTCCGGCATGGGGACGGGGTCTGAAGCCTTCTCGGGGGGGGTCCACAGAGACAAACTGAAGCTGGTTCACCTATAATGGAAGAAGGGCGTCCGCCGAAAATTCTAACCTACAAATTTTGGAATTTGCCGGCACTGACCCGCCGGTGTAAAATCTGGGTGGGGGGTCGCGGACGTTGTAGGTGGGGGTGCAGGTCGCCCCCAACATCTACGAGTACGAATGCATCTACGATGCTGTGCATATGTATGTGTGTGTATGGCCATAGGTGTACCAGGTACAGTTACCTGTGCTGGGCCCCACGGGGAGGGCAGAACCCCCCACCCCCCACCCAAAACTCGACTTCTCCCCCCCCAAACTGAGCTCGGGCCCCCCTCCTCCCCCTAAGGCGGGGTTAAGGCGCCGGAAACAAAAAATGCCAAATTTTTAAAATTTTTAGGGGCCCCGATTCAAACATTTTTCTGAAAAATTTGAAAAATTGTGAAATAGTTAAAAACCTTCAAAAAGTTGTAAAATGCAATGCAATGCAACCCCCCAAAACAGGCAAAGCCGAGATCCGTCCATGTTGCGTCCATGTTGGGATACATAATGCAAACGGATGGTTTTGGAGTAGATTTGTGTGAAAACAGTATATAGATTTTATGTCAAAAAATGGTAGAATTTTTAGCTGAAAAATTTGGGTAGTTTTTTCAAAATTTCCGATTTTTTCGGGCCCCAAAACCAAGATTTGGGATTTTTGTCTCCCCCCCCCAACTAGCTGGGTGGTACTGGCCATGGGAGGAAACTTACATTTTCGGATTTTGGCTGGTTTTTATTATAAGGCTGAATGAACTTCTCTTTCTTATGAATATGTAAAAATCTGAAAATCTGGGGGGGTCTTCTGAGTGCATCTTTGGTGGGGGGGTCACCCCCCACCACCCCCACCCCTAACACGTCTAGGCCAAACAAATGTGGTAGCAAAACTGCACATGTTGGCAAATGTGAACATTTGCCGATCATTTTGGACAAACTGCACTTTCTCCAGCTGAAGGCTGGACAAATTTGTTCTAGAAAGCACGCATGTCAAGTTTGCCAATTTTACTGGCAAAGCTACCGTGAAGCGTCTCGATCGGACCCTCAACTTACCGTTGGCAAAACTCGGAACCTCCAAATAGCTTGCTAAGTTGATGAAACATTTACTAATGTGCACAAAAATAGGGTTCATGGTTTGATATCATCTTTTTCAAACGTTTGATAAATTTGACCACTGTTATTGGTTCAAATTATTATTTCTTCATCTTTGCCCTTTCTCCATTTATTTTCACCTTCATATTCAATTTTAAACATTTTGAAGTTATTGCAGCATCTGCAATAATTTGAATTTCCAGATAAAATCCATTAGTATTAATGGCAAGTAATTTCTGAGTTTGATAAGGTGCTCAAACCAGAAAGTATTTTTATGGGCGACGCGAACAAACAATATGTACAAAATTGAAAGTGAAATTTCAAAACTAAAATGAAGAAAATTCTGAGTTGGATTGATCAAACTGATCAAATAAATAACAAAGTTGACATTGCCCGTAAACCTTTTACGCTAACGAACAAAAGTCAGATATGAGGAAGGTGAGAAAATATAGAAGGGCAAAAGATGAAGAAATAATAATTTGAGGCAATAACAGTGAGATCAAAAAATTTATCAAACGTTTGGAGGATGATATCAAATACGCATCAATTTCTTGTTAACATTAAAGGGAAGAGTTTCATCAATCCTTTATTTAGAAAGTTCTGAGTTTTGCCGGCAGTAAGTTGGAAAACTGACTGAGACGCTCACAGAATGCAGTTTTGCCAGTAAAAATTCGGCAACTTGTGTGCGTACTCTAGAACCTTTGTCAGCCTTCAGCTGAAGAAATTTTTAAATTTATCCAAAATGACGGCAATTTGCCTGCATATGGTACAAAATGGCGGTCAAAAAAGGCCAATGGGGAACACCTAAATGGCCGGAAAAACCCCACCCCCCCAGGCCCTCAAAATTGCCGTAGTGCTGTTCTGACATTCCGAGTGTAAAATTCAACTCTTTTTTAGCTAGTATAAACCCGTAGTATATATACCTTTTTTTGGTACCTAAATGTGCCATTGAAAATGCAACATCAAACGGACGGAACATGAAAGTTCCCGCCAAGCGCGGGAGCTGACAATTTTGAAAATTGCGATCGTCTCGGACGTCAAAACTTGTTGATCTATAATGTTGAAAATTGTTTTTACGTTCCAATTTAATTGTTTAAAATTTCACAATATCGTTGTGCAGAATGGCACTTTCAAGTTTTGTTTTTGGCTAACCAGGAAGCTAAATATCAGATCTGACACCCAGGATGATGCAGAGTCCTCGACAATGCGGCCGCATTATTTTCGTCAACTCCGAGTGTTCCCTATTTGGGAATTGTTAAAAATTTTTCAGAGAAAAATTGGGTGGGTTTTCCACGATGAGTTTTTCCCGCGCTGGCAATGTGCCACACCAACGGGGCGCCTCCTTGGTGGGGGACAAAAATTTTTGCTTGATTATGGTCGAAAAATTTTTTGGCTCCGGTTTGACTGGCCCCTAGAATCGTCGTGATTTTTTTTTCAAAAAATCGAATCGAGAGATCGATCCGATCGATCTATCGATCAGTAGAATCGATCGATCAAAATCGATCAAAAAAATTTTTGTCTCTGATTTTCGCCGAAAAGTTGCTCTAGGGTAATTCGGGAACTGATTCAGATCTGCAATCAAAATTTCCGGCAAACGGCAAATTCCGAGTTATTGACAAAATTTTGAAAAATCGATGAAAATCGATTTTTAAAGGTCGAACAATTTTCACGAAATTTCCGATTACGGAATTCAAATTTGCAAATTACCCCAGAACATTTTCGCGAAATTATCAGTGACAAAAAATTTTTTTGATCGATTTTGATTGATCGATTCTACCTGATCGATAGATCGATCGGATCGATCTCTTGTTGATTTTTGAAATCAGCAGCCTCGTTTACCCCTATGGACGAGTTCTCAGCCGATCGGAGACAATTTTTTCGAACCATAAGGGGGAACCAAGGCAAAAATTTTTGTCCCATGCATAGTGCAAACCATCGTCGGATCGATATAATTTTGGCTGTGTACAGGAAGACTTACCATCATTGCAGATATTTACAAAACTTTTCTAGCCAACCCAGTCAAAAGTTACATCCGTCAAGCTTTTGCAAAATTTTGACATGGTTGGACCAAAAGGAGATGTGTCATTTCAAAATGTCATAAAAATGGTAGGATGAACAAATGACTGATCTTCTTCGTGGAGGTAAGAAAGAGTCGCGGTTTCTGCTATCGCTATGCTTTGGGGCTCACGGCTCCAACCCTTGGTCAGGAGGCGGGTAGGTTTTTCTACAATGGACCGTACATAGGTGTGGCCTGGGCAAAAAATCTGGGGGCATAGGTGTACCACCTGTTTGGGTTGGGGGGGGTAGAAGGTCAAATTTGGCTCGGGGACCCCACCGTCGAAATTTGGGAGGGGGTTCCCCCCTAAACCTGTACCCAAGTTTTTTAGCTAAAAATGCTCCTTTTTCGATGTACAGTACATAAAACATACTCAACTTCTGTCGATAGTTTTCGTATGCGAAAATAGAGCTTGAAAAATTGACAAATTTGTGCTAATAATATGCCTAAATTAGCCCAGATTGTGGTTTATAATTGCGTATATTACCATTTAATTGCTATCAATAACCATCTTTAGCTCTTTATATGTGATTTATAGCCATTTTTTCGAATTTTTTTTTCAAAATTTTCAAAAATTGCAAAAAAAATTTTTCAAGAATTTTGCATTTTTTACCTGGTTTTGACCCAATTTTAGGGGGGGGGGAGGGGTTTGAGCTCGGCTTGGGGGGGGTAGTTGAGCTCGGGGAGGGGGGGAGGGGGTCTGGCTTCTCCGTGGGGGGGGTCTCACAGGGGGTTAACTGTAGCCTGGTTCACCTATGGGGGGGTTCCCGACGGAGGGTGGGGGGCCACCCTAAATTTTCGATTTTATGCCATTTTTTGGCACTTTTTGGCCAAAAATCTCGGGGGGATACTTAATCTGAAAATCTGGGGGGGTCGCCAAAATTTGTCATCCCCCCACCCTAACACATCTATGCCCATAGCTATATGTATACGGTCGGTCAGCGTACGAAACATTTTGAGGAGGGGGGGGGGGGGCTGACCAAGGACTTTTTGAAGGACATTTTCCTGTTTTTTTGCAGAGAATTCTTATTTAACAACATTTCTATTGACCTATTAATTTTAAACTTTTCAATTTTAAATTTTTTCCTTTCGCAATGATGTCCAACTTTTCGCAATTGGAGATTTTTTAAAAAATTTCCTATCGTTTGGAAATTTAAATAAAATAACTAATACGACAAGAAAAAAAAGATATATGGTATGTATACATTTATTTATTTAGTTAGTTAATTTAGTTATTACAGCTTCAATGCAGCGTCATCTGGTATTAGGGAAAGCGGACGAACCCCTGTGTTTAATTTGCAGTTTTTTCGATTTTGCTCAAATGCTTTTGCATTGCATTTCAGCAAATTATTGGTCAATCTGCAATAAAATTTACTATAAGCATGGAAGTTTTAAGGAGATTAACAGCGTGGGTAAAATCTACAATTCAAGCGGAACCAACCAACCAAAGATTTTGCAATGATTTTCTTGAAATGTTGTATAATACAGGAAAGATTCAGAATTCGCTGAAAATGAAATGAAAATGAAAAATAGAATGAATGGAATGAATGAAAAAATTAAAACCAGTTGAAATTGAAAAAGGTCAGTTTCGGTATTCGCATTTCTAGTTTACAACTTTAGCCTACAACTACAACAAACACTAACAAATAATTGAACAGAAAAACAGGTGTCATGTTCGTTTGCTGAGACCATACATAGCTCAAATGCCTTCTGTACATATTTTCAGCGAAATCGGCTTCTTTTGGTCTTCCTAAAAACATGGATGATTTTTCATAGCAAAAAAACAAAAAAAAAAAAAAAAAAAAAAAAAAAAAAAAAAAAAAAAAAAAAAAAAAAAAAAAAAAAAAAAAAAAAAATTTATAAAAAAAAAAAAAAAAAAAAAAAAAAAGTGTACTTCGTTCAGTTGTGCTTCACAGTGAAATTTCTCGCCATTTGGCACAAATGAGTATACCTAGGTCTCCTTTTACGCCAAATTACAGCCTTATAGCTCGCACCAGTAATAAGAATTTTCCTTTCGTTGGCAAAAATTTTTAAATTTTCTTGAAACTTCAACTTTGAAGAAGTATTCCCAGAGATGCAGATAAGATACGAACGTCTAGTATTTATATCAGATAGGGGCATATTGCCAAAATCACATTTGCAAATGGCAAATTTGAAGCGCTCGGCTTTTGCAGCCAGCAGAGATTTTTAATTAATTATGTGAAGCAATACGTAACT
>JASAND010018822.1:0-17213 GCA_030248195.1 Trissonchulus latispiculum
AGTAGAACCAGCCCAGCAATATAGACACGTCGGACGGCAAAACGGATACCGGGAATGAGCTGGGTACACGCAGAAAACCACTATAGACAAAGTTTTGAGAGGCCAGGTAGAGCCTACTATGGACCTCCAGGAAGCGGTTTCCGACTTGACCCTCCCGACGGCAAAGTAGAACCAGCCCAGCAATATAGACACGTCGGACGGCAAAACGGATACCGGGAATGAGCTGGGCACACCAGAAAACCCCTATAGACAAAGTTTTTGAGAGGCCGGGTAGAGCCTACTATGGACCTCCAGGAAGCGGTTTCCGACTTGACCCTCCCGACGGCAAAGTGGAACCAGCCCAGCAAGATGGGTGGGTCTGACGGTAAAACTGACTGCGGGAATCGATTCTCCGTGCCAGAAAACCATTGTATGAAAGATTTGAGCTTTTGAAGTTGAATAGATATATAACGAGAAATTTCGATTTTTCATTTTTCGAATTTTCGCCATCTTTGACGGGCCACTGTGGTCGCTAGGGAAGTGATAGAGAAACGCAACCTGGATCATTAGTTAGTTCAATATATGTAATTTCTGAATATAAAAAGAAATCAGATCCAGCTCGTAACGTTCGACCTGAGCGACGACCACAAAAATGGTCACTTTTCGCTATGAGCCGACTTTGCGGCGCCACTGCGGCGCTGTGGCGCAGCTGCGGCGCAAAAAAGTTGTGATTCTTAAATTCTTTAGAGGGTACTACTAGACCCCATAGCCCTTTAGGTTGGCCCACCGCTGCAGATCACGTGAAAGCGGCGAACATTATGTACAATACAACCATCAAATAGGAGAAACCGGAAAAAAAACATCGCCGCCATAACCGGTCAGGGGCGCAACTTTTTAACGGTAAGTGATACGGGGCTGAAACTTCACAGACGTACTAAACTCGATGTGCTCTACAATTTGCGCATGAAATCTGCGCAGGATTTTGCGCAGCTTCTGCGCAGCTTATTTTACACTGTCTCCAGCCACTTTTCACACATATTATAGGGGTCGCTGCCGCGACCCCTATGATAAGTTAATGTTGTAGGCTTAAGGTGTAAGCTTATGTTGAGCTAACGAATAGGTGAATCGAAAAACAGATTTCAGATTCGTGCTCATCGCCCCTGAAGATCCTGTATGCAACTTTTCAGCAAAATCGGCGACAATAAATTTTTCGGTTTCCCTTGGTTCCCCCTTGCGAATCGAAAAATTATCGAATTTCGGGAAATCGAAAAATTTTGCGATTTGAACTCTGCGTGGTCGAAAAGATAAATTTCAGCTCAATTGGTAAACTTTTAAAAAATTTTGAGTGGTGGGGGTATATATATAATCTGGAAAAGACAATGTTTGTATTCTTTTCCATTTTGCATTGCAACAGTACCAAGATTTTTTATGTGCGTAGTCTGGTAGCACATCTCTCATGATCTAAAGCTTGTTTTTGGTATCAGATTTTTGCTAGCTTTGAATTTCAGGTAAATCAAACTGTATAATACTGCGTTCGATAGCTAAAATGCTCAAAATGGGTTCAAAATAGACAAAATCGTCACTATAATTACGTATATTCTTCTAAATTTACTGCCATTTACTGGAAGAAAAACCGGGAAAATGGGTCTGAAAAACCTGGAAAAACCGGGAAAATGAAATCCAAAAGTCCGCATGAACCCTGTCAAAAGTACTGTGGCAGAATCGGCTGAAACTTTGCACATTACAGGCCAGTGAGTGTACCAAGATGTGCCGAAAGCTACGTCACCAAACCTCGCTCCAATGTTTAGAAATGCTGGATTGATTTCTTAAAGTATGGATGGCGATCGCTCCAAAAAGCTCTAAGACAGTTGTAGGCGCATACTGAACGAAGGAAGCGTCATATCGAAAAACGGATTTCATATTCGGATTCAGCAGGTCAAATAACCCCTATAACCACCTTTTCGGCAAAATCGGAGACAAAAAATTTTTTGACCCCATTTTTACTGCACTTAGCTAGCTTTTCAGGCCTAAAAATAAGGGTTATTTCTTAACAAAAAGTTTGCTAGCACACTAACCAGAAAACCAAAACCCTTGAAACTCACAGACAGTTTGCCCCTATTAGAGCCTAATATTTGGTAAAAAGCTGGGGTAGGCTAGGGGCCGTCAATTTTATTAGATCGAAAACGGCGCACGGTCACTTTGCAACTTCTTGCCAAATTTCAAACTTTGAGCTGCTATAGCTGAAGAAGGAAGCAACGCTCGAAAGCTGGAATACTTTTAATATTTAGCACTAGTAACACTTAACATTTATGGCTGAAAGTTTTAGAATTGGTCAAACCGTTAATCCACCAGAGCTGAAAAAATCTTTTTGAAAAATCCCATTTTTCGAACTAAAATTTGTACTTTGGCGTCCTGCCAAAAACGGTGTATATGAGATATATTGTTGCCCACCCTAAACTTTTTTAATTTGATATGTTGGCTAACGTTGGGGTGAAAAGTAGGTCTCTCCGACGATGTCGTGCCAACCCGTTCGTAGCCCCCCCCCTTAGTTAGTAAATTTAACAGTTCTATGTGGGAGGATAATACTTTCTTAATGCCGATTTACAGCTACCTATATAATTAACTCTGTTTCTTATTTCTGTTTTTTAGTTTTCTAGAAACTAGGTTTTTCCTAGTCGCTCATTAACACTGGTGCTGTTGATACACTGCTATGGAGGAGATATGGGTGAACCTTTGACCGTAGTGGAAGGAATTGTTTCTATCGTTTTTGCCAAGACCAAGGCCTTGGTAAAGGTCAGCGGATCTGATAGTAATGGCATCTCTGCATTTACAGTGTCAGAGAAAACGACATATGGGAACACGAATTCTCCGGCTGCGCTCTTTTTACGGGTAATTAGTCGCATGCTATTATTATTATTATTATTATTATTATTATTATTGATTAAACAAACGAATAACAAGGTTACAAACAAGTGCAACATTTCTGCACTAAACATCTACAGAAAACAATGTCTCTCGCAGTGCCCTCTTGAAAGAGGGAAGCGAAGCTGAGTTGACTATACCAATAGGTAAGGAATTCCATTCATTAATAACTCTATTATGAAACTAATTTTTGACTGAGGTCAGGTTATTTTTCGTAACTCGAATTTTAAACGGACTCTAGTATTTCGCATACATATATTTGCTTGATATGTGAATAGTTCATTGAAGTCAATGGCAATAAGTCCACGTACAATCTTGTACATTAGAACTATCTTGAATATGGTTTTAACTTGCTTACCTCTACAGGTTGGGAACATTGGAATGGCCCTCCCCATTCAAAGCACCGCCTATCATATATTTCTACCTCCCTCATAAGCCGAAAAATTGACAAATTTTACTATTCTTACACTAAATTCAAAATAGCCATCCGAATTTTTCTGTCTACGTTAGTGAGCCTTCCAATGATCGAAACTTTTTCTGGGTAGTTCGAACTTTGGAAAAATGGATTTTCAGATACTGGTTCAGAAGTTGGCCTTTTTTGTGTACTATGTTACTTAATCATGTTCTGATTTTTCTAGATTTCCTAACCAACGTATAGGTATATAATGTGTGTATACGTGGCATCTCACATGATCTTATGTGCTAGACCGTGCTATTCTTAATTTTTTCTTCACTTGGTGTATATCTACTTCTGCTTTAGAAAGGAGTTCGCGTCAAGATGAAAGTCAACCTTAAGGAGCGTCAGGCAATGAGTTTGGTTGTTACCAGTGTCAATGGCGATGACAAAATTACGGCTAAGGAGCATGCGGGTTCAAAGTAAGTTCTGCTTGGTTCTGCTGTTTTTAAATACTAATTGACTGTTCATATACATGCTGCGATTAGTATGAAGACAGCCCTGTATTGGACAGATGCAGAGTTGGATTGAGGGTTAGTTGTTTGAGGCCGGTCGGCGACTATCTATAGACCGCTGACCGATTTGTAAATCAAGAATCAGAAATTTACAATTTGGGACAACTAAGCTTAAATGAATTCAAATCTGTCTATGCTAAAAAGCAGACGCTATCCATAAACTAGCTCGTAGCTCGCTGCTAGCCTCTCCTATGGTAGCTGGAATACTAAACAGATATATTGCGTTTAATTCACAATAGTTAAAGTTATTATCAAGCTATAATTTTGGCTTACAAAATATCCACCTTTATTGTTGGGTTTAGTTGCATACTGTACGCTCTTCTTGTTCAACATCTTCCTGCTACAGCGCCGATAGTCGGACAAAAATTGGATACGTATGTGTGTAGGAGGGCAGTGGTGTGGAAGCTAGAGCTGCATATTAACACACGTTGCTGGAATTTTTAGGGTTCCCCCTAGGGAGGGGGATGTGGGGTAGGTAGGTGGCTTCCGAAAAGTGGAGGGGGGGGCAACCCAAAGTATAAACTTACCTAAAGTTTTAGCAAAAAAACTTAGCATTTTAAAGGCAAAAACGCAAATAATTGCTGTTTTTAAGCTTAAAATGAAGTTACAATTCCGTATACGTATTAACTAGAAACTGAGAAAGTGTTTTAAAATTTGATCTCAGAAACTGAATTTTCGACACTTTTGAGCGTCCCCCAAAATAATGGGTGGGGCTTGCAGAAAAGTGGGGAGGGGGCTCCGAAAAGGGTGGGAACCGAAATGTGGGTGGCCCCCCACACCCACTAAAATAGCCAGCGTTGTAAAAAAACTAGTTTTAGTCAGGTCTGTGCAGTCAGTGTACATTTACACTTACATTAGTTCGAAAATAAATATCTTAGCATTCATAATAAATAGCTTCACTGAAAACTACTCCAGGCCGGTAGCCAGCCGGCCGGTGAGGCTCCTAATTGAACACCAGTTAAACACTAGTTATGGTGAGGCATAACCTGGGCATTCAGGTTTTATTTTCAGTATAATTTGTAATTTTGTGTCTTCACAAGTAACACAACGATCTTAGGTCTGTCAAGTAGGAACTGCACAGCCTGTCTGTGTCTTTCTACTAGTGCGTACACCAACAGAATTACCTATTCCAAACGAATTTTCTTTTTTAGAGCTTTATCCACTGCCAGTGATAGCTGGAAAAGTCCGGCCAATAGCCCAGTAGGAGACTACGCCCGTCCAGGCAGATACCAACAGGCTGAACCTGGTCGAGATGGCTTTGGCCGGGGTCGTGGTCGTCGACCGGGGACCACACCCAGTTTACCGGAGTTTATACCACTCTCGCCGTCGCGGACTCCAGCTAGTCTGTCGCCATTGCCCGTGAGAGCTGAACTGGAGACAGATTTGGCGACCGCCCCCGCGATGTCTTCTCGTCATTCTTCGCTCCTTCCACGCGTATCTCCTGTGCCAGTGGTCGTTAAGCAGGTAAGTTTTGATCTGTCGGCAACCAAAAAATATGAGAGCTTTAACGCTCAGGCATCTGTTTCGGCAGCTTCCTGTGCTGGACATGAACATTCCAAAGTACACTTTGCTAGTGGTGGTTGTGACGGTGAGGAGGAACCCGTTGCGAGCGCCAGTGCCCTCGTTCCTTCTGCCTCTTCTTCTTCTTCCTCCGCTTCCAATTCTATCAGCAGTCCTCGACTAGAAACCTTTGTGCCCGAGGGCGCCGCTGGAGGGAGCCCCTTTAGGCGTCGCAGTTATCGCAGCATCGGCACAGAGACGGAGGAGACGGCGGACCACTATAGTGCTCTGATGGATCAGATCAGAGTGTTGGGTCACGTGGCTGTGGGCATTTTTCGTGATAATCCAACGGTCATGGCCCGACTACAGGCCAACTGCGGTACCATACTGGAGATGGTTCGACAGCACCAGCAGCAGTCATCTTCCGCTTCCTCTTCCGCCGCTGTGGTTAGATCTGAATCTACCCAATAATCTGTTTAGCTTTACAGGATCAGTGTTATTTGTTTGTTTATTGTCTTCTTTTTGTTTATTCTTGCAGTTTTTGTATTTTTTCTGATGTTCTGTTTATGTACGTAATGTATGTTGATGTATTGAAAGTAGTGTAGCTAACGTCTGATGTCCTTAACGTGATCAATTCTGTATAAATTATTTGAGCTTGAAGAAGAAGACACACGTTTACCGCCATATTGTTAATAGAGTTATTGTTAGTTAGTTAGATGTTTATGGTTTCTTTTGATGTTTCTTTGTTTATATGTTTGACTTTATGACTGCTGTATTTCTTCGTTCTTATCAACAATTCTGTTTGCAGGTATATAGGTATAGCCCGGTAATTTAGGTTTCGAACGTGTTTATTTGTTTTTGCAAAGTGGTTTTCATTTGCAAAACATTTTGCGCCTGGTTCACTACGGTACTTAGATGGTATTTTTGAAGTTTAGTGTTCGTGAAAACACCTATAGAGACGTCTGTGGAAGCCAAGATGTCTGTACGATCAAGAGTAGGGTGTGACAGCTGGCAAGTTCTTTGTTACAAGGGTACAAACTATCTCTGTTTGCTAACGAAACCCCATCCCAAATCGGGCCCAGTGAGCAAAGAGAATTTCTTCCGCTATGTTGATGTTCTAAAGTTCGAAACAAGCACAAATTGCACCCTGGCACTGGTCTTGTTTTTGAGCTTAAACACACAGACATAGAGCGAGTGAGCGTACACTTGTTTGGACCCCGCACCCAGGGACGGAGTGAGACGAGGTCAATTTGGGAGGAAGTAAGCCGTTAGCGAAAATGGCATAGTTATGGCTCTCACTGCATAGAGTGTGACGGTTGTCATGCTTTTATGCATTATATCCCTCCTTCCTTTATATATGCACTCTTGGTACGATTCAACATTTTACTCGACACTCAAAAGATTTTGAAATTTGGCAATTTGCATTTACCTAAAACTGTCATTAAACAACACCGAGCAGCTATCGGAGGTTTCCCAATAAAAGCTCAGTAAAAAACTTCCATTTCATGTAATTGGTTTCAATGGAACATTTTCTTGAATGCATTTTTTAATACTGCAATGCTACTTTATACTTTATGTCGTTGTGCTAGTGCATAATTGACCCATACTGTATTTTGTTCTATTTGATTGCATAATACAAGTTTTTCTGTATTGAAGGTGATTTTTCATGGCTGGTTTGTATGTGCTGTTAGACGAAATACTTTTCGTGAAACTATGGAAATAGCAAAATTCTTGAAGCTAGGAAAATCATTTGTTCTGAATTGCTTCGAATCATTGCATTACTTGATTGCACGGTTCCGTTACATGTTTTGGCTATATCACTTCTGAACGATTGCGTTACATGTTTTGGCTATATCACTTCGTTATTTTGTAAACATGATGGGCATTGGATGAACACGCCAGTGTTTGTTCCGTTTTCTTTTGTTTGTTCATTGTAATAGTATGCATATTGCATATCCATTGTACAAGTTATTTCCTGAGTCAGCAAAGTTGCCTGAGGAATTCAGGTGTGCTCATTTGCCTCCGCAGTAAAAATTTGTAAAACTGCGGTAATCCAGCTAAATTCGATATGCTAAACTTTACGGAATCAGCAGGAGTTTAAATACGAACACCCACTTTTGGGGGGACTATTTGGGGGGAGAGTGTTTATGGGGTACCCCACCCCACCCCACTAGAATTAGCCCAGGTACCTTATAGTTTTACTGGTACTTACAAAATATACCAGCACGAGCCCCTTCCACCGTTTGGACCCTGTATGTAAGGGCAGGCTGAGTGGGGAGTCTACTTATAGCCAATAGCGCGCATCGGATGTAGCGAAATTCTAATAATTAGCGTTTGACGCTTGTCATACTCTAATGTATTATATAGTATGTATATACTCGTGGTGAAATGTTAAACCGAAGATTGGGTTTTAGTTTCTTAGTTTGTTACTCAACAAATCTTAAACATCTTTTCACAAAGTCGGAATCAAAAAATCCGCTTTTGTCTCAGTTGCGAATCAAAATTGAAATAATGAAGTCGAAAGATTGACGTCATTATGGACGAGGTACTTCGATGCAGAATTTACCTCGATTCGTAATGTGAGCTAATTTGGTGCTATGGAGATCAGGGTAGAAACTTGCTAGATCTTGGATAACTACGAGCTATGTTCGCAAATACTTCACTATTTACTTATATACACACTGAGTGTTGTTTCTACCCTTGTGAGTAGCAAGTTTATTCCTCAAAAACTTGTAATTTTGTGACATGTATTTGCAGAGTTTGACTGAGTATATATTTGTGAAACCACGTTATAAAGTTTGGCATCTATGATAACCCGTTGATATGAAATAAATCAAAAGAATGTGTAAAAAGTGAAATTAGGAATGCCGAGTGATGGGATACAAAATCATGGTGTATACATAACTATTTTTTTCAACTAACTAGCGGATTATTACGCCATCATTTACATTTCTGGATTTGATAATAGTAGATTTAAGTTGTGAGAGAATCGTTCCTGTGATGTTCACATTTGGGTTGTCTTGCACAGTTTCCAGCTGTATAACAATTGTAGCAGGTAGAAGTCGTATGTCTGTGGTTTACTGAACTGGTGTGCTATTGTTTGGCTTTGTTTGACAACGTGTATACTTTAGAAATTAAATAATACTGTGTTCTTATTGATTTCTAAGCTGAACGCGTCTGCCCAGCTCCATGGACCATGATAGCCAGGCGCGTAGCCAGGGGGGGGGGGAATGGGGGGAAGTCCCCCCCCCCCCCGAAATTGTGTTGCCCCCCAGGAATTTTTTCCTGCCATGGGTAAAACGACCATTTTTCAAAAAAATTTTCGCGCCTTCGGCGCGAAATAAGTGTATTATACCATTATATATAATACGTGTTTCGCACTAAAAAGAGAACCAATTACCCTATTTGGTGTACTTTAACCACCTTATGCATCATTTGGGTGGACAAACACGCACTGCGCCTTAAATATTATTGTAATTTCAACGAATGCTCTGTAAAAATTCCACGAAGGTCACGAAATAGAACAATTTCTCAGCTTCTGGGAGGCTCCGCCCCCCAGACCCCCCAACAAAATTTTGCATTCCCCCCCCCCGAAATTTTTTTCTGGCTACGCTAGTGATGATAGCTGTTGCTGGAAGACCACAAATTCTCGAGCAAAAACCAAGATTTTGAAAATGAGGGGATTTTGAGAATTTACCGAACAGTATGAGGTTCTGACAAAGATTTCCGCTACATGTAACAAAGTATTGATAAATGTTTCCTTCGGACAGTCCAAAAGGATGTGGCTTTAAGTCAACCTCCAAAACCCCAGAGCTAAACGAAGTATTAGTTCGGTAAACATTTTGTCATATTTTCAGTAAAATTATACCGTCGGCGGCAGGGTTGGGAGTCTCGGTCTCGGCGGAAATTTTTTCAAGACATAAAATTTCAACGAAAATCTTAAATCTATGTTATGAAAACTAACTAACGAGGTGCGGAAAATGTATGTTTATGGGTTAAATTCCCTGAGGCCCATATTCATAAAACGCAGGTATCCATACCAATGGTATCCCTACAACTGGTAGGGATAGATACCAGTGGTTAGAAAACCAATTGGATTCTTCACCAAATTCACAAAGCTCTGGCTTTCTAACCATGGTTTGTAATTGCTTACCAGTGGTATGGCGGAAATTGAAAGCTCTTTCATGTTTAGCAATGGTATGCATACCACTGGTACTGTTGGAATGAATGGAATACCTGCGGTGTGCCTTATCAAGAGTACATAATACATAAGAGTGTGACAAGCGTCACACTCTATGTAATCAGCTCGAGAGCCATGCTCTGCGCGCTAACGGCCCACCCCCCCCCCCGCAATTGCGTACCTAGTGGACCCCCCGCAAATCAGTACCTAGTACGCAATTGCGTATGTGTAATGAAATTACTGTTTCTGCTACCGTATTTGTTGTTTTATTCAGTAAAAAGGCGTTTCGCGTTATTACAGCCTCACCTAGCAACTAGGAATAGGTTATACGTTATTGGTATAAGGTGGCCCTAGTAAGGAATAATCTAGGCCCTACCCGGAAATCTGCCAAAAAAAGGCTAATCTAGAGAGTTATTGAGTAGTTCTGCTGAAGATCTCATGGCCAGTCCAGTAACCTATGCCAGGTAATTGTATAAAGGATTGAGTTTTATTATCTATTGTCAATTGTAACCTATATCTGCATTGCCTGTCTGTCAGAACTGCCAGAATTGCCTCAAAAATCTCAATAAGCTGGTTAATCATCAGGGCTTAATTAAGGTGGCTTAACTGTGTTCCTGCGGCCGTATTGAGGCCCTCGAACTACACTAATTAGTGAACTTATTAGGTGTTAGAATTGTCTAAAATATAAGTAATTACCTAGTTTATCTCAACTCTTAGTGCAAGGATTCGAACCTTTGACCTTTTGTCCTTTTTGTACGTGTGCGGGACGGCCGTATTGAGGCCTCCCACATCTACTTAAACCCCTATTACGTCAGTCTTGTGCAAGGGCGGTCGTAATTGAGACCCCCTTGACCTCCCCGCCTTTGTCCTTCTTGCGTCAGCGTTGCATCACGGCCAATTTTGGCACAAATCCCCCTTAAACAGTACAAGAAAACACACCTTATTTCACCTTATTACAACAATTACACAACAAACAAGAACATTTACACAATAACACAGTTTCTTCTTCTTTAACTCCTGAAACAACAAAAAGTACAAGTTAATTACACAATTTTAAATGTTTTGATTTCATTATTCAGGGAGTTTTCTAACTCCTCCCCTTTCTCTTCTCCCTTTTACGGGTCGGCCTTTTATCTTTGACCGCCCGTCTGTTTGTCTGGAGAGCAAGGAAAGCTCCCAGACCTTACGTGAACGAATGCCATTCATGCATTCATTCACGTAAGTCTTACAATAGTGACCTTATAAGGGTCACCGCTGACCTCCCACCCACAAAGGGCTGAATTCAGCCTTACACTACTCAGCATAAATGTAGGTAGACAATTATACATACATTATACAATTATATACAATAATAGTAGGTACTTAGGTGCTTAACTAACTAATTAAATAGGTACCTATTAGTAGTTCTAGGTAGTTTTATATTTTATTTTAACTTAGGTACCTAGGTATTACGTGATTTGTTTTCGTCTTTCTTCTTCTTCTGGGTCCTTGATGGACCAAACAGGTGAGGTCCCTTTGCTTTCTACTAAGCAAAGGGAACCCTTTGTTTTGGCCGCTGGAGGACTGAGTTTTGAGAAAGATTGGAGTTTCTGTTTACTCCAGATTTATGGGCCCCAGCAGAGACCCCTAAAACTTGATACTTAAAATCCGGCCTTTGGCCTCCTTTCTGTCTGAATTAGGGGTCATCTGTTCCCATAAATCTGGGGGTCCTCCAGCCGCCAGACGCGCCTGTGGGCTACCGTAGGTCACGACTCGGTAGCCCAATAACAAAGCGTGATCATTCGAAACAGCCAATCAGCTGTCAGAAGCTGAAAGGCCAGCCCCCCGACGGGGTCTCGACTGCAATTAGCAGTTTGCAGTCAGTGCTTGGCTGGCAGTCGGGGAGAGAGGTTGCTCTCTCTCCCCTAACAACATTAGCATCAATGTCTCCCCCATATTTTGTCCGTATGTACCCGGGAGAGGTGTGTCTTGCGCCAATTATACGGAGGCCTGGACTATAGCACCTCTCCCCTTCCCCCCATTTCCCCCGTAGGGTTTTTATTTCAGCAACTGCAGCCAGGCACTCACAATTCTGACCGCCCCCGTGAGCCCATATGTCTTCGGACGGCTCACGGGGAGCACTGCTTTTGACCTGGGGACCCTTATGCCTGAAAGGCGGTCCCCAGGTCCCTTCACTCTCACGACTTACCCGGGGTCTTCGGACCCCGGAAGACCATTTTTTACCACTTTTCGGGCCCAGTGCCCATTAATTTTGTAATTATGTTTGTGAGGGTGTGGGCCTTTCGCCCCACTCTCTCGGGTACTGTTTGTGATCCCTTCTTCCTTTTCATGCGTTTCCCCATGGTGATTTGCGAGCAGCCGAACCTCGCAAATCATTCTCACTAAGAGGTTTTACCTTTTAAATCGCTAATTTTTTCCTTTTATGTATTTTTTTCCAAAAGGCCCTTTTGGCCCTATCCACAAATAAACTATCGTGGGTTTATTTTTAGTCAAAACCCACTCTAAAACCACCATTTTTCTCCTTTTAACCCTCTCAGTTTTCACTATAAAAGCTGTTTTAACATCCAAAAATCCACCTAAACTTGGGTAATTAGTCTAAGGGAGGACCCCCCACCTTCCCACCTTGAGGAAGGGGAGTTAGGCCACTCCCCGGGAGTAGGTCTTTCAGGTTAGGTTCCCCACAATCCCCATAGCCGGCAACTAGAGTTGCCGGCCATGTTTTTCGTCACAAATCCAAAGCCACTGTTGTAATCTTGTCCTGTGTTTTTAATAATTGCCGGATAAAACATGAGGTTGTTTAAAAACACCTTAAAAGCAGAAAACTCAACCTTTAAATACCGTTCAATCTAATCATTATTAAGACGTTAACTGGGGAATACCGGCTCCCCTTAATTAAAGCTGTCCTTAGCATTTTCGTAATAATTGCTGTAACAGCAATTATTGTCCCCGTTGGCTTTTACACACACAAAACAAAGCAAAAACGCACGGATGATCACGTGGGAATGGCCATTTCTGGGCCATTCCCGAACTACATTGCACTTTCACGCACCCGTAGCTAGATATACGAATTAGTTAGGTTAGTATCCTGGGAATTAGCCCCATTTTAGTACTGTTAGGATCATAAATTGTATTGTGTCGTATGAATGCGGCTCCTCACGTAAATTCCTCCAGCTGAGGTTGTGAGAGAAGTCAAGTATGCGTGAGGTGTGAATGTTGCGTAACTGTGTTTGAATGATTGTGTGAGTGACTGTACCTGTATGACTGAAACTGTGTGCGTGAAATAGTATAGTTACGACTGTCCGTGTGTGTGTGCGCCTATTGTCTAAATGAGCGTGTGAAAGTAGAATGCTAGTGTGTGTGAATCTGTATGAATGGAATTACGTCATGCCTGTTGTGTGCTAATAATTGTATGAATGGGACTGCTCATGTAAACCCCTCGTGGAGGTCTTGAGTGTAGTCCGTAGGGAAATAGTTAGTTAAATAATAATATTAAGCAGTAGTTAGGCATAACAATTAGGATATTATAAACAGTTAGGTTAAGTTAGAAGTAACAGTTTAGTTAGGTGTTAGTCAGTTAGTAGTTATAGTTAGTATCTGTAGTTTTAGTTATAGTAATTATAGTTAGTACCAATAATAGCGGTTAATAGTGTAGTGTTAGTTAGGTTTGTTAATAACGGTTAGTTGTCATTAGTTTGTGAAATCCGGCTGTAGATTGACCCCCAGAGGCCTGCGTAAGTCACCCGGTTCAGGGTGCAGGTCCTCTGCAAGAACAGGGCAATCCACCATTGTCCAGTTAGACCTCTAGGCCCAGGTTAAGAGGGTTGGTAACCTCATTTGCATAATTACGATAATATGTTCTAGGTACCCAATGGTAGGTTACCAACCCAGGTTAGGGTTATAATTGTCGTTGTTCAGTCTAGTTAGGCCTGTAAGGTATGAAATAGGCCTCAGTAGGTATCAGGTGTTCTATGGTCAGTAATAATCAGTAGTAACCGGTAATATGTAACAGTATCCTGTCTAGTGGCCAGAATTGGGCCTTAATTCAGTATTAATCGTCAGTTATAACAAATAGGTTACTCCTTATCTACTGGGCAATACGTAGTAATTAGATTAGGTCAGTTTAGCTGTAGATTAGGTCTGTAATAAATGCTGAGTAGTGCCTACGTGACTCCACGCCCGTGAGAGGCTCGGCCAGAGCCTCATTTGCCTATTTAGCCAGGTAGGCCGGAACGGCCCAAGCCTGGCCCTCTTCGTCCGTTTAGTCCTCAAAAACGTCAGTTTTCGTCTGTTCTCAATCTAAAAATGTAAAACAACACATTACGCATTACACAATACACAATTCGGGTCTTAAACCCGCACGTGAAAGCCAATCGGTCCGGACAATAGTTGCTGGGGTTCTAATCCCCACCACCTCTGTTTCTAATGGGTTTTAACCCATTTGATTCAGGTAGCCGTTCAGTCTCTCCGCTGGAAGCGCGTCCCGTTGCTACTGGAATCAGTCTATCAGTCTGTCTAGTTGGAGAAGCTCATTGTGGTCTATTTGTCAGTATCTTGCCCTGCCCAGTCGTTCTTGTAGTCAGTAGTTCAGTGGATCCAGAAGGAGATCCTGGTTCTTTGTGTCTGTTGGAGATCTGTTCAGTCAGCCCAGTTGGAATATCTGATTAGGTACTTGTTGGATGCATTTTGGTGCAGTCTGAGGCGTAGCGTATAGCGGAGACGAAGAGAGAGCTACCTGTTTCACTGTTGGGTCACCTTTTGAAACCAAAACAATTCGGTCTACGTTTGAACTTTAAAAGAATCATGCTCAGTGAAAGCGGCACAGCTTACATCCTGATCCTCACCACTGAAGCCTCTCTTTGAACCTATTGACAATCTCGTTCAGTGTTTTGTATTAATTTTGAGATAATTATCTGAGGAAGCCGATCCGACCTTTCCGACAATAACCGACACTCTTCCTACCTGTAACTGTCCTTACCCATTTCAGAAACCGGAACTCTTCTCAAAATTCAGTTATTCTGGGCAGTCAATTATACGGAGACGCCAGAGCAAAGCCAACCTCGCTCCCACCCGATTCGGATTATAAATAGTTGTTAATTAGTGTATCTTGCGTGTGTGTGGTCCCAAGAGTTATTGTAAGGGACAGAGTCACAGTAGAGGCTAGCAAAGAGCCTAAGAGTTGAGTTGAGTCGAAGCACATAGGATACCGTTTAATAGTTAGCCTGTAGCAGCACTAGAGTGTATAAACCTGAAGATTGTACTGTAACGACCCCGAAACCGGATAATCAGCCCTAACTGCGAAAGTACCAGTCAAACTAAAGCTAAAAGGCAATTCTGGCAGACAGTATCTTGTAATACTGTTGATTGTAAAACCGTACTTGTAGTGAAGCATTGTCTGCTGGAATTCAATAATACTGTGTGTGCATTTTGTAACAATAAATAATTATCCTTTCAGCTGCTTCGGCTTTCGTGTACGTTTCAGAGATCCCCAACTCTATCCGTATTGAGGTTAGAGTTGAACTGACAGTCGCCCATTGAGACTATAAATCCCGATTCCCCTGCCTAAAACGAACTCACCCTTTTAGACCCCATTTCAGGTCAGCTATTGTGCCCTGGTTGTCAGCATACCACTACAGCCGGAGCATCAATCTAAGCGAAGATCCGTCTTTGCGTGCCGACCTTGACTCGTGCCTTGGATCCTGATCAGATCTAGTCTAGTCTAGCCTAGTCTATTCTAGAAGCCCTAAAGCCCTAACCAACTGCAAACCTCAAGCCAAAGTTTATTGGAGACTCGACCCCCTCCATTTAGAAAATGGATTGGAAATTTTTTTTTGGTGTCTTTTTTGTTGTGTTTTTTTGTGGGGGGGGGGGGGGGGGGGGGGGGGGGGGGGGGGGGGGGGGGGGGGGGGGGTGTTTTTGTTTTTTTTTTTTTTTGTCAAATAGAAAAAATAACTGATTATTAATTAATTAATCATATTTAAATCTAGTTTAAAACTGGATGTTGGAATGCTTATTAGAGAACTTATGC
This sequence comes from Trissonchulus latispiculum, assembly GCA_030248195.1. Classification (NCBI taxonomy): domain Eukaryota; kingdom Metazoa; phylum Nematoda; class Enoplea; order Enoplida; family Ironidae; genus Trissonchulus; species Trissonchulus latispiculum. The sequence goes on from JASAND010018822.1 coordinate 15,576, forward strand.
CGTCTGATTAAGCCAGCAAACACAACGCAGCTCTGATAGAATTACAGAATTGTGTAAATGTTTTATTTTCAACTAAATATCATTTCAAAAACTCTATTTTATTAAAGCCCATCCTCAGGCTTAAAATGCGCCAAATCCTGTGCCAAACCACCTCCAACTGTGGTTTGCAATTTTAACCTTTTGGTCTCGCCTGTAGTGTTGTACATTGGCCGTTGCGGCCAATGGCCGGCCATTGGCCGGCCAAGCCATTGGCCGTTGGCCGAGAAAATCTCGGCCAGTTGGCTTGGCCGGCCATTGGCCGTTGGCCGGCCAACGGCCAATTGGCTGGCCTTGGCCGTTGGCCGATGGCTGGCCAACGGCCAACGGTCAACTGGCTGGCCGTTGGCAGTTGGCTGGCCAAGCTCAAATTTACTGATCTTGTGCGTTAGCTGTGTTGAAAAATTTAATTTTGCTGCATAATATTGTAAACATGTTGCTGTATAAACGTTACATTAACATTAGATACAGTACTACAGACTTTCACTTAGATCTTGACAATTTGTATCGTTATTAGAGTAATTTTACAATTAAATTTGCTAATTGCATGCAAATTTTAAGTGTGCTAACAACGCAGTTTTTAAATTTGTCTGGCGGTGAACGTCTCATCACTTTATTGCGGTCCTCCAGCAAAACTAAAACAGAGTTATCGCGGGTTGGAGCTAAATGATTGGAAAAACTATTTTACAAATATTGTAAATTGTAAATTGTACTACTGAAATAAAGTTTAATTAAGTTGACGCCTAATTAAGCACGGTAGACGAATAAAAATAGTAAATTCCAGCTCGCCAACGTTGGCAAATAGCTAAAGAACGGCCAATAGCTTACGGCCAAGAAACAGCCAACGGCCAACGAGCGGCCAACGGCCAACCAACGGCCAACCAAGCGGCCACCAACCAACCAGCCAACCAGCCAACCAACGGCCAATTGGCCGGCCAACCTCCAACTACCGGCCAAGCCAAGCCAAGCCAACCATGGAAATTTTCGACCAATCCCAACACTACTCGCCTAACCCTGGTCAACGTTATTTTGGATCTTGCCAATAATTTTAGAGCTTAACAAAATTTTCTAGAAACGGTATATAATATCAATATATTGTATAGGAAGCTGTTAAAACTTTCTCTACCACCAAGTCCTTATTCTGTGTTATAAACCTAATGTCTTATTCAGAGCAATCTATATTCTCTGCCATTGTGACCAATTGAACATGATCTTTGATCTAATCTGTAGTATTGGTTGCTCTGCAATTTGTCATTGAAAATTATTTGCTATGAAAGACTAGCAAAATTGTAAAACAAGTATATTTGTTTTAAATTGCTCTGCTGAGACTATCGTAATTTTATGTTAGTAATTTATTTCAACAAATCCATATTCATATTTCATTTTCTTCCGCAAAGTGGTCCATTGTGAGTTACTTATTAACTTTGAGGCCCGTGTCAGATAAAAGTCACTTTTTGATACGTATAATTATTTTTTCTTGGAACTTGTATTTTCATGGGCGTTCTGAGGATTCTTAATTTTTTGTAGAGGTTAGATGTATACCTAACTATGTACACTTTCATTTTTTGATGGGGGTTCTTGGAGGTTCTTAACTTTTGGAAG